>CM062807.1:954966891-955223775 GCA_031772625.1 Pinus tabuliformis
TGAATTATGATTCTGATACAGAATCATACAGTGACTCTAGTTCTGAAGATATAAACTTCAGACCCCAAAAGGAAAAGATCTTAATCGCTGCCACAGAAGAAGATGAGATAAAAATATTATCTCAAATTCGCGCAATGGAAGATGGTGATATGAAGAATCGGTTGACCGAATCGTTTATGGATCAACTCAGATCCAATTCTTCCAGAGGTTCAGGTAAGAAGCCATTATTTGTTGATGCTTCTTTTGATAGAAATACTAGATCTTTTCAGAGACATCAAGAGAAACCAGACAAGGTGCATTCTCTCACCTTGGGGGAAGTGAGTAGAGAAATTCACAACATCAAAAATGAGATCTCTGTTCTAAAATCTCAAACTTCATAAATAAAGAAAGGAAAACAAGTGGTAGAAAAATAACAAGAAGATCTTCATCCATGGGATACCACACAATATGACAGAAATCCAAATCCCAATCTTGTAATTGTTGAAGGTAAGAAGGACCCTGTCTATGGATTTAAATAAATGAGGCTCCTAGCCATATCCTATCAGCAACATCATTTAAAAGTAAATATTTGCATCAAGGGAGAGATGTTTGAACTCACGGAACTCCTGGACTTAGGAGCTGATGTGAACATTTTAAGCAAGAAGATTATACTAGCAAAATATTGGGTCTCTACAAAAAGAAAAGTGGTAGGATTAGGCAATAAAATGCTCAATTATGAAGTTCCTAAGGCTTCTATCTATTTTTAGCATCACTGCATTAATCCGAAGTTCATAGTAGCAGATATCCCAGCTGACTGCATTTTAGGGAATATTTTCCTTGCAGCTATTGAGCCACATGGATCAACAAGATTGAAAGGTAATAAGCTGGATATTTTATATATGTTCCCACTGGAAAGGGAATGAAAAAAAGGATCGAGTTGCCATAAATCTCGAATCCTCGAGTTTCAACAATGGTCTAGACTGTCCAAGACCTAGACAAAGCAAAAGCCAAATTGTTAGATCTCAAATATTTGAAATCTACACACAAGGTTGAAGAACAGCTTAAAATCCTCATATTAAGAGAAAGATTGAGAATTTAAAGAAAGAAATTGAAGAAGAATGCTGCTCTGAAGAAACAAATGCATTTTGGAACAGAAAGCAGCATACGGTCGAACATCCATATAAAGAAGGATACACAGGTAAACCCTGTAAAAGCAGAGCTATTCCCATGAACAAGGAATATAAAGACCTCTGTGAAAAAGAGATCAGACAACTCCTAGACAGGAAGCTCATCAGAGAATCTAACAGTCCATGGAACTATTATGGATTCTACATTAACAAAAGGGTCGAACAAATCAGAGGCATTCCAAGACTGGTAATAAATTTTAAACCTCTAAACTCCGTTCTTACAAATGATACCTATCCTATTCCTCATAAAGGAGATCTGATAAGTAGGATAGCTGGAGTTAAATTTTTTTCTAAGTTTGATTTGAAAGCAGGATTCTCGCAAGTTGCTATTGCAGAGAAAGACAAATTCAAAACTGCTTTCAGTATTCCAGCAGGCCACTACGAATGGAATATCATGCCTTTTGGTCTGAAGAATGCACCATCAAAATTTTAGAAGGTAATGGACAAAATCTTCAAGCCATACTTGGATTGAATCATAGTATATATAGATGATGCTCTGATCTTCTCCAAGAACATTCAAGATCATTTTAAGCATGTGAATACTTTCAAGCAATTAGTAAAGCATAATGGTCTAGTATTGAGTAATAAAAAGATAGAAATCTTTTAGACTACTATCAAGTTCCTTGGCCACACCATCTTTAATGGGCAAATCTCTCTATAGAAGCACGCTCTGGAATTTGCTGACAAATTTCCTGATGTTATTACAGACAAGAATGAGTTGCAGCGATTCTTAGGGTGTTTTAATTATGTCAATAATTTTTATCAAGATTGTGCTACTGACAAGAGTGTGCTAAATAAGAGACTTAAAAAAAACCCTCCTGAGTGGACAGAAGTTCATACCAAGGCTATTTAGAATATTAAAGCCAAGGTAAAGTCTCTTCCTATATTATATGTTTCAGATGATAATACATTCAAGATTGTCGAAACAGATGCAAGCAATATTGGATGGGGAAGAATATTGAAACAGAAAAATGTTGACACTGAAAAAATTGTTCAGTATGCATCTGGGACTTGGAATACAGTTGAGCATAATACTACCACCATTGAAAAAGAAGTCAAAGATGCATGGAATTGCATCAGCAAATTTGATGTTTACCTAATAAAAACATAGTTCTTGCTCAAAACTGATACTTCAGCTCTTCAGAAAGTTTTAACTAAAGACATCAAAAAGCCAGGAGAGGCCAAATTTTCCAAATGGCAAGCACTCTTTGAAAATTTTGATTTTCAGGTTGAACATATAAAAGGAACAAAAAATTGTCTCCCAGATTTCCTCAACAGAGAGTACATCTAGCCTCAAGACCACATAATGGTCATAGTGACTAAATGGGATCAAACCCAAAAGCAAGAAGTCCTGCACACTATTCCAGATAACCAGGACTGGGAAGAATACAAAGAAAATTGGAGGCCTACATGGAAATTATGGATTACAAAAGTACTTGATGCCAATCCTCAAGCACATACTGATATTTAGCATCTTGTACTAGAAAGAAGAGTGTATCCTAAAGGCAGTAAGTGGATACATGATATGATTTATACAAAGGCAAAAAGAGATGCCCTATTTGCAGAACAAGCTTTACAGCAAGATTTTCATGACATTTCTGGGATATGGTGTCATGGAGTCGTTAGCAGTGGAGTGTATGAAAAATACTTTTGCATCCATTGAACCAGAAATCTGACATGGTCATGGCCTACTCATAATGTTGCCCTATGGCCAAAAGGAGATCCTAAGATTATTTTCCCTGCCACAGTTTATGATTTTGAAGGATACAAGCAGCTATGGTGGGACTTCCTTAATGTGGACGACAAAGAAGAAACCCATTATACTAAAATAAAATTTAGTACAACGAGTATCTTTCAGAGAAATCAAAAATGTGAGTGGCTCCAGAAATGGTGGGTCAACTATGGTGTCAACAAAATGGCAATGGACCCAGTCTATCATGAGTCATACTGTCAGAACCATTGTGACATATGCTTCGAGCATAATATTCCAGAATGCTTTCACACTATCTATAAAAATGTTAAAGAAATGATAGCTGAAGAATGGACACCTTTCCATGATAACAATAAATCCCTCAGAGAATATATGTGTTGTCATTATGAATGGTTAGTTTTAACCAAATTAAAGCATCAAATTGTTCTGGGAAAACCGATGATCATCCGGAGGATTTTTACTAAAGCCTGGGATGAATTATTGTACAAAAAGAAGAGATTCCCCGAAATCTCTATCTTCTGACGGTTCTCATGGGCTTGTCCATTAAAAGCATCCATTATTGTAATAATGTTGTCTAGTCACAAGGACCTAATTGTGGCTAGCTTTCTCGTGGGCTTTGTTGTACAAAAGCATCCACTTTGTCAATAGTTGATCCACTATCTAATAGGTGGAGTTAGCATATCCTCCCGTAGGATTTACTTTTCTAGACGAGAATCTTTGTGCGGATGTCACCTCAGAGTTACCCAAAAGAAATGATTCTTTCCACCTATCCGATGCTCTACAGGATTTTTTGTCCCCCTTCATTTACTATAAATTGAGGGTAAGGCTCACTCCTGAGGCATTTTCATTTTAGAGAGTGTTAGGGATCTAAGAAGCGTGTATCAGTGTACTCAGCACTGGTAAGAACCTAAAGTGACCAGATCTATTAGCAGTAAGTCGAGTCTATATATGAGTCAAGTTTGTATATTCTGAGGTAGAGCCTATCTGTTGCCAGGTAGCGTTCGGTAATGCTTGTTCCTTTGAAAATGGCATAAAGTCCAATAAATGCAATGATTGTCCATCTCTGATAAAGAAACCTCTTTGTCATGTATTATCTGTAATCTGAATCCATTTTGAGAAATAATATGAGTATACATTTCCACATTTGAATACCTGTGTTCATTTTCATTGTCTGTTGTGGTAGTAGTTGTCTTACAATCTTCATTCGAAGTTCACTGGTATTTCATTAGGGGTTCGCCAAAGGATCGAAGGGATGCTAGACCATTGTTAGGCGATGTAGTCGTTTTTTGAGGTCGCAAAGCGTGAAAGATCTAAGTAGGTTCACACTAAGTTCACCACAGGTTCACAAGGAGTTGGTTTGTGAAGACAAACAAAGAGATACAGCAAAGCCAAAAGTCAAAAAAAGCTTGTGACAGGAGCCCTTGCTCTAAAATTGGTATCAGAGCGAGTAACATCTGGTTCAAGAGGTTGGTATTCTAAACCATTACTCATATTAGAAATGGATTCTTTCAGGAAGTCTATTTCCTTCTAAGAACTAGAAGACAGAGAGTCATCTACAGAAGAGAACCCTCTTAGGGATATGTTTGCATCCAGTTCTAGTAGAGTCTTAAATCAAGCAGAACTTGAATATTAAGAACCGCAACCTTCTGCACACTGGAAATTACCTAGTATCTCTGCTTCTAAAGTATATGATGACTTAACCATATTTCATTTAAAATCTACCACTAGAATCAGTATTAAAGAATCTATTAGTCAGATCTAGGAAAACTCAGACAATATCTAGTCCATCCCTTTATTGGATCCAAAAGCTTTACAGGCTGAGGCTAAGAGATTAAAAATGAAATATCTACATTTGGGATGCATTTGAATTGGGATCAACCCTTTGACTCATCAAGGGTTAAATACATTTGCGTTGGTCACAGTCCGTGATCTTACCCATAATAAGTATACCAATTCTTTAATTAGAGGTATAGTTGCCCCTCTGTCACATGGCCCCGTATACTTTGACTGTTATCCTAATTTTTCAGTCTATGTCTTTGACGAAACAATAGATCAGATCCTATAGCTGTAGATCCAAACCTCAGGGTTTGATATGCACAAGAAAAGACATAACATAGCCATACAATCCAAAGGATGCTTTCAGGATACTAATACCTTATGGCCAGCCATACAACATACTCCTAGTCGTGATTCTAAATCAAGTGATGTTATTCCTACTGATTCAAAGAATCAAAAAATAGAACATCAAACTATCAAATGGGAAGACCTTACCTTTCCTGAACACTGGGTAGTTGCTAATCCCAAGCCTTCTGCTTCAAAAAGAATAACCTTTGCTGATATCAAAGAAAACCAGTCTTCTGTTGTTTTGTCTTTCCCCTTAAGGTCTACCATTGATTACAGAGGTATTGAAAAAGCCTGCAAAAGTTCAAAGTATTATAGAGATCCTTCCGTTGTTGATACCGCTTGTTCTAGCTCCACTTCTTGTAAACATATCTCTCTTTTTGAGTTTGCCCAAATAGTTAACTTCAATCCTTTAGAAGTTACTTCTCCAGAATGTAAAGTTGTTGTAAATCTATGTACGCTTGTTGAATCTGTTATACATGTAAATCACCATCCGAAAATGAGAGAAGCTCCTCCTTCCACTTCAATAAATTCATGACCAAACCCAAAATGTTCAGACATACCTTTTCCACATGAACCAGAGTTTGACCATGTTCTAATGATGCATGAGATTATTACTCTAGAAGGAGAGGATCCTAGATTGACAGAGATGTTCAGTGTCATGAGACTAGCCAAACTCGCTTATGGCCTAGGATATCTTGAGCAAGCCAAAGGTATGATTCCGCCCTGCAGATTTGGTCCTATTCCAGATGACTGTAAAAAAGCTGCAGTCATGGAGATGCATAAATTTTTTACTCTCATGACTGGTTGCCTAAAATCAGAAATAAGTTCCAAATGGATGAAAACTATGCTAAATTGGGACTTGTTCACTAATCTAGAAGCAGAACAGTTTGGCCTAAGCCATACTATTGAAGAGAAGAAGAAATTAGCTAAATATTGGAAACATTATATGGAAGTTACAAATTCATGGATTTCCTTCTATGAATGGAAGAAAATTGTTTCCCCTGAAAATGTGTTAACTGGTTCATCTTCTTCTTCAGTTAATAAATATGCTTGGACTACTTTGGATGGTAGCAAAATAGAGGGATCTATGAAGTAAAAGACTCAAAAAATCTGTTGTGGAAATAGGTTTATCTTTCTGCTCTTCCATCTAGGTTTTTTGACTATATCAGGTTGCAAGAAGTTTTTCAGTTGCCATTTGAATCCTATACTTGGGGTGAAATTTATGCTCACATTAAAAAGACTTTGGTGAGTTTATGCACAAGCTCCAAAGTAAACAAATCCTTGGAGAAGCTTTCAAAGCTCCCAGATAAAAGGTCCATTTGTAGAAAATATGGACTTACAGTTGATGATTCTTTGGTCAAACGAAGGAAGGCAAAGAAAAGGGCCAAAAAGGAATACAAACAAGAATTCAAAAGCTACAAAGATCAAAGGAAGAATCCTCAACAATCTAAAGGCCACTCCTCCAAAGCCAGAAAAGGCTAATACAGATACGTCCCCAGGACGTATTATTATAGACCTTATGATATTCATCTCGATACATCTAAGCAGGAGAGATGGAACAACCTGACTTGTTGGCTGTGTGGGAAAACTGGGCATACCTCTTCAAGATGTCCAGAAAGAGAAGAATCTAAGCAGAACAGAGGCAAGAAGTCTCAAACCTTTGTTCAAAGGGGAAAGGGTGTCAAGCAAGAAGGACAAGGATCCATACAATGCATGAAATGTGGTTCCCGTACCCACAAAATAGAATGCTGCCAAAATGTGGTAATAAGAGACCAACTTCAGCAGCAACAACTTGAAGAATCATCTTATGATTCTTTTTCATCTTCAGAAGAATTACAAGCACACATGCAAGAATGCAGAGACTCAGAAGCCACATCTTGTTCCTATCCAAGATCTGAAGAATGTGCTTGCCAGATGAATTATGATTCTGATACAGAATCATATAGTGACTCTAGTTCTGAAGATATAAACTTCAGACCCCAAAAAGAAAATATCTTAATGGCTGCCACAGAAGAAGATGAGATAAAAATCTTATCTCAAATTCGAGCAATGGAAGATGGTGATATGAAGAATCGGTTGACCGAAGCATTTATGGATCAACTCAGATCCAATTCTTCTAGAAGTTCAGGTAAGAAGCCATTATTTGTTGATGCTTCCTTTGATAGAAATACTAGATCTTCTGAAAAAAATCAAGAGAAACCAGACAAGGTGCGTTCACTCACCTTGGGGGAAGTGAGTAGAGAAATTCACAGCATCAAAAATGAGATCTCTGCTCTAAAATCTCAGATTGCAGAAATAAAGAAAGGAAAACAGGTGGTAGAAAAAGAAGAAGAAGATCTTCATCCATGGGATACCACATAATATGACAGAAATCCAAATCCAAATCTTGAAATTGTTGAAGGTAAGAAACACTCTGCCTATGGATTTAAAGAAATGGGGCTCCTAGCCATCTCCTATCAACAACATCATGTAAAAGTGAATATTTGCATCAAGGGAGAGATGTTTGAACTCACAACACTCCTTGACTCGGGAGCTGATGTGAACATTTTAAACAAGAAGATTATACCAGCAAAATATTGGGTCTATGTGAAAATAAAGGTGGTAGGATTGGGCAATAAAATGCTCAATTATGAAGCTCCTAAGGCTTCTATCTGTTTTGAGAATGACTACATCAATCTGAAGTTCGTTGTAGCAGATATTCTAGTTGACTGCATTTTAGGAAATATTTTCCTTGCCGCTGTTGAGCCACATGGATCAACAAGATTGAAAGGTAATAAAGCTTGATATTTTATATTTGTTCCCACTTCAAATGGAACGACAAAAAGGATCAAGTTTCCATACATCTCGAATCCTCGAGTTTCAACAATGGTCCAGACTGTCCAAGACCTAGACAAACCAAAAGCCAGATTGTCAGATCCCAAAGATTTGAAATCTACACTCAAGGTTGAAGAACAACTTAAAGATCCTCAGATTAAGAGAAAGATTGAGAATTTAAAGAAAGAAATTGAGGAAGAATGCTGCTCCAAATAACCAAATTCATTTTGGCACAGAAAGCAGCATACGGTCGAACTTCCATATAAAGAAGGATACGCAAGTAAACCCTGTAAAAGTAGAGTTATTCCCATGAACAAGGAATACAGAGACCTCTACAAAAAAAGAGATCAGATAGCTCCTAGACAGGAAGCTCATGAGAGAATATAACAGTCCATGGAACTGTTATGGATTCTACATTAACAAAAGGGCCGAACAAATCAGAGGCATTCCAAGACTGGTAATAAATTTTAAACCTCTGAACTTCGTTCCTGTAGATGATACCTATCATATTCCTCATAAAGGAGATCTGATAAGTAGGATAGCTGGAGATAAAGTTTTTTCTAAGTTTGATTTGAAAGTAGGATTCTGGCAAGATGCTATTGCAGAGAAAGATAAATTCAAAACTTCTTTCAGTATTCCAGTAGGCCACTATGAATGGAATGTCATGCTTTTTGGTCTGAACAATGCACCATCAAAATTCCAGAAGGTAATGGATAAAATATTCAAGCCATACTTTGATTGGCTCATAGTATACATAGATGATGTTCTGATCTTCTCCAAGAACATTCAATATCATTTTAAGCATGTGAATACTTTCAAGCAATTAGTAAGGCATAATGGTCTAGTACTGAGTAAGAAAAAGATAGAAGACTTTTAGACTACTATCAAGTTCCTTGGCCACACCATCTTCAATGGCCAAATCTCTCTGCAGAAGCACGCACTGGAATTTGCTGATAGATTTCCTGATGTTATTACAGACAAGAATTAGTTGCAGCGATTCTTAGGGTGTTTGAATTATGTCAGTAGTTTTTCTCAAGATTGTGCTACTGACAAGAGTGTGTTAAATAAGAGACTTAAAAAGAATCCTCCTAAGTGGACAGCAGTTCATACCAAAGCTGTTCAGAATATTAAAGCCAAGGTAAAGTCTCTTCCTATATTATATGTTTCAGATGATAATGCATTCAATATTGTCGAAACAGATGCAAGCAATATTAGATGGGGAGGAATCTTGAAACAGAAAAATGGTGACACTAAACAAATTGTTCAGTATGCATCTGGGACTTGGAATACAACTAAGTAGAATTATTCCACCATTGAAAAAGAAGTCAAAGATGCGTGGAACTACATCAGCGAATTGGATGTTTACCTAATAAACAAACAGTTCTTGCTCAGAACTGATGCTTCAGCTCTTCAGAAAGTTTTAGTTAAAGACATCAAAAAGCCAAGAGAGGCCAAATTTTCCAGATGGCAAGCACTCTTTCCAAATTTTGATTTTCAGGTTGAACACATAAAAGGAACAGAAAATTGTCTCCCAGATTTCCTCAGCAGAGAGTACATCCAGCCTCAAGACCACATAATGGTCATAGTCACTGAATGGGATCAAACCCAAAAGCAAGAAGTCCTGCGCACTAT
Source organism: Pinus tabuliformis (assembly GCA_031772625.1). Lineage (NCBI taxonomy): Eukaryota > Viridiplantae > Streptophyta > Pinopsida > Pinales > Pinaceae > Pinus > Pinus tabuliformis. Next base: position 954,976,339 of record CM062807.1, read on the forward strand.
TCCAGACAACCAGGACTGGGAAGAATACAAGAAAAATTGGAGGCCTACATGGCAATTAAGGAATACAAAAGTACTGGATGCCAATCTGCAAGCACATACTGACATTCAACATCTTGTACCAGAAAGAAGAGTGTATCCTAAAGGCAGTAAATGGATACATGATATGATTTATACAAAGGCAAAAAGAGATGCCCTATTTGCATAACAAGCTTTACAACAAGATTTTCATGACATTTTTGGGATATGGTGTCATGGAGGCGTTAGCAGTGGAGTATATACAAAATACTTTTGCATCCATCAAACCAGAAATCCAACATGATCATGGCCTACTCATAGTGTTGCCCTATGGCCAAAAGGAGATCCTAAAATTATTTTCCCTGACACAGTTTATGATTTTGAAGGATACAAGCAGCTATGGTGGGACTTCCTTAATGTGGACGACAAAGAAGAAACCCATTATACTAAAATAAAATTTAGTACAACGGGAATCTTTCAGAGAAATCAACAATGTGAGTGGCTCCAGAAATGGTGGGTCGACTATGGTGTCAACAAAATGGCAATGGACCCAGTCTATCATGAGTCATACTACTGAAACCATTGTGACATATACTTCGAGCATAATATTCCATAATGCTTTCACACTATCTATAAAACTGTTAAAGAAATGACAACTAAAGAATGGACACCTTTCCATGATAACAATAAATCTCTCAGAGAATACATGTGTCGTCATTATGAATGGTTAGTTTTAACCAAAGTAAAGCATCAAATTGTTCTGGGAAAATCGATGATTGTCCGGAGGATTTTTACTAAAGCTTGGGATGAATTATTGTACAAAAAGAAGAGATTCCTCGAAATCTCTATCTTCTAACGGTTCTCATGGGCTTGTCCATTAAAAGCATCCATTATTGTAATAATGTTGTCCAGTCATAAGGACCTAATTGTGGCCAACTTTTTCATGGGATTTGTTGTACAAAAGCATCCACTTTGTCAATAGTTGATCCACTATCTCATAAGTGGAGTTAGCATATCCTCCCATAGGATTTATTTTTCCGGACGAGAATCTTTGTGCGGATGTCACCTCGGTGTTACCCGAAAACAATGATTCTTTCCACCTGTCTGATGCCCTACAGGATTGTTTGTCCCCCTTCATTTACTATAAATTGAGGGTAAGGCTCACTCCTGAGGCATTCACATTTTAGAGAGTCTTAGAGATCTGAGAAGCCTGCGTATTAGTGTGCTCAACACTGGTAAGAACCTAAAGTGGCCAGATCTATTAGCACTAAGTCGAGTCTGTATATGAGTCAAGTTTGTATATTCTGAGGCAGAGCCTATCTGTTGCCAAGTAGCCTTCGGTAATGCTTGTTCCTCTGTGAACGACATAAAGTCCGATAAATGCAACGATAGTCCATCTCTAATAAAGAATCCTCCCTGTCATGTATTATCTGTAATCTGAATCCATTCTGAGAAATAATATGAGTATACATTTCTGCATTTGAATACCTATGCGCATTTTCATTGTTTGCTGTGGTAGTAGTTGTCTTACAATCTTCATTCGAAGTTCACTGGAAGTTCATTAGGGGTTCGCCAAAGGATCGAAGGGACGCCAAACCGTTGCTAGGTGAGGTAGCCATTTGTTGAGGTCGCAGAGTGTGAAAGATCTTAGTAGGTTCGCACTAAGTTCACCACAGGTTCACCAGGAGTTGGCTTGTGAAGACAGACGAAGAGACACAGCAAGGCCAAGAGTCAAAGCAAGCTTGTGACTGAAGCCCCTGCTCTAAAATTGGTATGAGAGCCAGTAACGTCTGGTTCAAGAGGTTGGCATTCTAAACCATTACTCATATTAGAAATGGATTCTTTCAGGAAGTTTGTTTCCTTCCAAGAACTAGAAGACAAAGAGTCATCTGCAGAAGAGAACCCTCTTAAGGATATGTTTGCATCAAGTTCTAGTAGAGTCTCAAAATCAAGCAGAACTTGAATATGAAGAGTTGCAACCCTCTGCTCGCTGGCAATTACCTAGTATCTCTACTTCTGAAGTATATGATGACTTATCCATATTTCATTTAAAAGCCGCCACTAGAATGAGTATTAAAGAGTCTATTAGTCAGATCCAGGAAAACTCTAACAATATCCAGTTCATCCCTTTGTTGGATCCAAAAGCTTTACAGGCCGAGGCTAAGAGATTAAAAACCAAATATCTGCATTTAGGATGCATTCAAATTGGGATCAACCCTTTGACTCATCAAGGATTAAATACATTTGTGTTGGCCACAGTCCGTGATCTTACCCATAATAAGTATACCGATTCTTTAATTGGAGGTATAGTTGCCCCTCTGTCACATGGCCTTGTATACTTTCACTGTTATCCTAATTTTTCAGTCTATGTCTTTGACGAAACAATAGATTAGATCCTGCAGCTGCAGATCCAAACCTTAGGGTTTGATATGCACAAGAAAAGACATAACATAGCCATACAATCCAGAGGATGCTTTCGGAATAATCCCACTGGCTGTATATTATGCTTTTAATTGTTTTGTCGCTTCGTACGTCTAATCAGATAGTACGAAATTCCAGTTTCCTACTACATTCCTACTTACTAACGGAGTAGTCTATATTGCGACTTTTCGGAGATGATGTGACATTGGTATGTATGTCATACATGACCATTGACATCGGGATGCAGTCAGATTTTTCTAATTTCCGTTAACCTAATATTCTTCGACGATTATACTGTCTTTGTTTCCTGCGTAGCACTCCAACTTACTGTTCCCGTCCATCCAGCTGCACTTCGTGCATTATAATAAGCCGACACTGACACTGAAAAAGAAATGGTACATCCACACTTCAATGATACAACTACCACATTCCTCCCGCGTGTAACTTTTTGAATGTTTTAAAATTTCATAAACTTTCTCTACAGCATTCCTCCTCCCATTCCTCCTCCCGCATGTAATTTTTTGAATTTTTAAAAATTTCATAAACTTCCTCTGGGCTTCTTCCTCCCGCGTCCAATTTTTTATTTTTTTTAAATTTAGTGAACCAGCTCTGCGTTTTCTTTGGCATCCATGTTAGCATAGTTATCTTAGTGGCCAGGAGATCTCAAGAGATGGAGATGGTCCTTCTATTCAACAGGTTTGAGAACTTTTCATTTATACAATTCCTCCCTATTTACATAAAACGATGGTGCTAGTAACTCGCTCTGGATGGTATTTAACGCCCCCACAGTAATATAGGCTCTTTATGAATATGCTTGGGCAACTAATATCTGAATCAGGAGATTTATCCCACAGGGAGTATGGTATTTCATATTGGATATTTCAGGCTCGAAACGAATAGCTGCGTTCTGGTTTGCTTCCTCTCCCGTCAAAGGATGAAATTCGTAAAACAAAATTTGTTCAGAGAATCGTTTCATTAAAGTAGGAAATCTTCTTATCAATATTGCATTATTAGATTTCAAACTCTTTTTTCATGATGATTTCATAATAAAGCGTACTTCATTGATTTGCTCTATTTGTTGCTTGCGAGGCGCAACTATTTAAGTGGGTAGCACTTAAAGAGTAAAAGAGTTGAAGATTTTCTGGATTGGTTGTGCGAATGAGGTATTGGAAGCATAGCATTTGTATGAATTAATGAATTGCAAATTCCAATATGTGTTGCAGGGTTTAGTTTTCTTAAATTGATACACGTTTATGTGTTGTGCAGGTGCTCAAAAAAGAAAAGATTGGAAAAGCGTTGATGTGCTCATGTTGGGTTGGTGTTTAGACTGATACATGCATGTGTTTGGAGCAAGGGCCATCTTTTTTGGATTATCTAAGCAGCCAAAATGTCAGGTTTAATAGGAAATATTTTTTGGATGATCTAAGGAGCCAAAATGTTAGGTTTAATAAGAAATCTTCTGGTGAGATATTTTTTTAGAGAGCATGAGCCTTAACCGTCTTTAGATTTTGAAGTGCTCTGCTCCATCTTAGACACAAATTCTGTAATTTCATAACAACGTGTGGTAATGGTTCTAAGGAAATAATTGAAATTTTTGATGGTTTATTCGCTTCAAATAAACTGCATCCGGTTACGTGGACTATTTTCTGCCTTATAGATTTTCTACCACTCTTTTCCAAAGAATTAATGAATTAATCGCTTTTTTCATTTCAATATCAAGTTAATATTTGTGACAGGATATTTTGGCTTTTTCACATCATATCATTAAAGTTTATCTCAATGTTTACTTGATAATATTTTTCTATCATAATCCTCTGCCAAAAATTCGTGAAGGATGTGTTTAGTTATAAATTTAAAATATAGTAAAATATATTTATAAATGAAAATATTTTTTCCATCATTATTCTTGGTCGGGAATCAATGAGGAATGTGCGTAGTTGTAACTTGAACATATTATTCAAAATAAAATAGTAAAATATAATTAATATATAAAAATGTTTATAATTTATTGATTTTTTAATCTTAATGTATATAATTTAAATGGTTTAATAATAAAAATATAATTGTTTTTGTAAATTATATATTTAAATATGCGTAGTTGTAACTTGAACATATTATTCAAAATAAAATCGTAAAATATAATTAATATATAAAAATGCTTATAACTTATTGATTTTGTTATTTTAATGTATATAATTTAAATGGTTTAATATATATATATATATGTATATTTTTAAAATTTTAATATTTAAATATTTACATAAAAATAAAAAATAAAAATAAAAAAAATTTATTACATTAAAAATAAAAAATTAAATAATAATAATATTTTATTATTATTTAAATATGATTTAGTCTATTTTAATTTATTTTAATTTGTTATATCATGTGAAGTTATTTTGATTATTTTTCAATTTCACACCATTTAAAAACTAATAACTAATGTGAAATTAAAACAATTGTTATTTACATAAGTTTACTTTATATTTTATAAATATTAGTATGTTGTTGTATCTTTAACTCAAACATCTATCAACTGTTACTTAATTATTATTTTTTAAATATCTATGTTTGTTATTGGGATGTTTAAAAAATATAATAAAAAAATTATTGTTGAATTTAGGCTTCTATGATCTGTAACGCCCCAGTTAATTGCTAGAGTTTAAATTAAAAACAGTAAAGTTAACTATTGTTATAGTTATGTTTGGTAAAACTGGATAATTACTATTGTGGTTACTGTTTCAATTAAATATAGTTATAATTGCTTGGTGCCAACGAGTATGGCTTGGAAATAAACTAACTGCTAATGATTAAAGAATTTCCCTTCAGAGGGGTATTAGAACCAAAAGATGACATCTGTCAGGTAGGGTAGAAACCCTAACTACCTTCAGATGGCGGTTGAGCCCCATGGAGGAAGGATACTTGAGGGTAAAAGAAACAAAAAAAAGGCGGGCTACGTCTGGTAAGGACCAGATAGCAGAGCTCTGGAGAAGTTGCAATTTTGCAGTGAACGCTATGTCTGGTAAGGACCAGATAGCGCACGTTGGGAGCAGAGAACTCCCTGAATAAACCGCCATGTCTGGTAAGGACCAGATGGCGTAACTTTGGCAGTGCCAAAGAGTTGCAAATAGCAAGAATCTTGCTGGGTGCTTGGGGGTGGAAGGTCGAGAAGGACCCTCCTAAGGTCGGGCGGAAGACAAGCGCACTCAGAGGTTTGCCTCTGAACAGGTATGTACAACAGAAAGCTGGTAGTCTGAGTATATGCTGATAATTGAATTACAAATATTGCTGACAGAACAAAGAACTGTAAATAGTATAAGAAAATATCTTTTGGTAAATGCAAGTAGAATAAAGACTTGAAATATGATAAACATTCATCTTAGTACAGAGGAATAATTCCTTTAAGACTGTCGTAAGGAAAGAATAGTGCAACAGGAAGAAATGAAAACTTAGAGAGGAGTAGTGTCGACAACCCTATCTCTGGAAATGTTTACCGAGTAAAATGCGTACGTAATACTAAGAAGGAATTCCATATGCAATCGTTACAGTAATGGAAATCTATTCAAACTATAATCCATTTAATGACAGAAAGAAACTAGATATATATATATGTGCGAATCCATAGAACAGTCCTTTGAATACAAGGGAAGAAAGCAGAACGACAAAACTAAACAGGCCTGCGTTAACATACTCTTCTTTTGAAAATAGTGACTGCGGGATTCTGTTGAATACAAAAGTTCGTTCAAGAATTAAAAGTCATGCATTAACGAAAAAGAAAAACACGCATTACGAGATAGGGAGGGTAACTGGTAACCACACCCGAATCTCGGCTACCCTGTACCAATGTTCCCATTGTTTTAACGGCGGAACCCCACGGTGAAGTGGGCGGCAGTGATCGAAAGAGATAGGGTAGAGAAACCGACAAATGCTCACTTAAAAAGAAAACATAACTCATTACTAAACAAGAGTACATCGCATGTAAAGTAACGGAGATAACAAAGCTATCAGAGAAGTAGGAATTAATAGAAGATCTCCAAATCCAGCATATGCAAAGAAAAACTTCTGTGAACAACAATATTTTATATTATATTAAAGGAAAGTTTGGCAATAGCCGACAGAGGTCCAAAACCTTTATAAACTGTAACACCTTGATTTACATGTACAAATAAACACTTTAACCAGACGAGAAATTACAAATAGTTGCAACCATCCAATGACAACATAATTGCCCAGGACCAAACCTACGGCCCTGTATCAGGCATATGGCAAATACAATACAGCAAGCACAGTCCTGAAAGCGCAGTCCGGAATGGACAATATCGATACCCCAGTAATGGGTAAGTTCCCAAGTTGTCACGGTGAAAACCAGAGCGGGGACTCTGTTACAGTCACATTCCAGGAGTGACTCAGAACAAGATTAAAACAAAGAAAACACCAAAGCTCAAACGAGTCGGCCGAAAGCAATTTTAGAAGTTACCCTTGAGTTTCTGCTTTTAAGTCGTTAGAATTCCCTTACCAGGAAATGGAAGAGAACACACAAAGTAGCATCCACCATGCCCAGGACTCGATACCCACATTCTGCACCTGCAAGGAAAGGAAACGAATGTCAGAACCGCGACAAAACCGGCAAAAGCCAAACCATAAAACAAAAGAGCAATACTGTGGTATGAAAGACGTGTTACCGCGGCCATGGATAACAGTGGAATCCTTAACCCCTTCTCGGCTGGATGCGCAAATGGTCTGCGCCGAATGGAATTCCAATCGCCAGAGACCTGTCAAGACCGGGAACCAAGTGAAAATGGCTTGAAAATGCCAAATGCGATATGGAAATAACCCTTTAAACCTGTTACCCTTACCTGGATGAATAATATCCGTTGATCTGGTGAACCTCATCTCCTCCGTTGAAATGGGCGCGGGATTTTTCCAAAGTCTGCTGTCACATGGCTCATACGTGCCAAGGGCCAGGCACAATAAAGCCCCGCCTGTAGCGTTGGTATTCGGAGCAGTCCTGGCTGGTTGCAGCCCAAGCCAGCTGGCTGGATGCATGCCAGATGGACACCATAGGAAAGCCCTGGCTCCCGAATGCCAAGTTGGTGATCGGGAAAAGTTGCCGGAGGTGAATTCCTCGGCGAAATCGGAAAACCAAACCCAGCTGACGAGGAGTTGGCACGGGTACCCTCGTATATGGATGGGATACGATAATGGCAGTTGTAGCAACGCGGACCGAGAACTCAAATCACGCAATAAATCATTCAACCATAATAGAAAGTGTAACCAAGATTTCCCTGTACATTTCTCGGGACTGCCGAAAGGTTCCACATATTACTTTCGACCAAGCACTATAATATTTCACGGAATATCGAAACATGCATATTGCCTAACCCTTAATGCACATGATAAAACGATTGCTGCGGATATAAATATCAAGTGTTGGATTTAACCATTTAAATGTGTGAGCATGGTAAAGGTGAAATATTGATAATAACATTGTTACGAACATAGTTACCAGGGGTAATCCACCTTAGGTAAAGTAAAATAAATATGTATATATGTGAAATTGTCATAACAAAAAAAATTTCTTTGTAGAGGTCTTACAAGTGGTATCAGAGCGAGGTTGCAACTCTGTGACCTCGGGCTAAGAGTAACTGAGAAACTGATATGATTAATTAAATTAATGAGCAAGTAAGGATTATTCCATGATATATTACATGTAACGTCTGTGGAAAAGAAAACTAAACTTTTGTACAGGTGACGGCAAAATGAGGAGAACAAGCAGTGCTCCTCATGGAAATGTGGACAGACCAGACAGCGTCAACCACCCTCAGGGAAATCCTGAGATTTGGGTGCAGCTAGGGGAGGAGACACGCAACACCAACTTGACCATACTGGAGACAGTTCAAGAATTGAAGAACGAGATGGCTCGTTTACGAGAGGACAATACCAGATTGACCATGGAGCAGGAAAGGATTTTGAAAAGTTTATCAGATAAACAAAACCAGCACCAGCCTAACCCCAGTCCGGAGCAAAGGCATGTATCAGAAGAACCAGATTACCATACTGATCAGGATGAAACAGAGGGCAGGGCGGAGGCCCGAGGTGAGAAATCTGACAATGCTTCTGAGCATCAAACCTCGAAAAGGCAGCGGATAGAACTACAAGGAGAGTTTCGGAAGATTAAGCCACCGCATTTTGATGGGGAGTCCGAGGAGGCTATGGAAGCCTGGCTAATAAACATGAACAAATATTTCCAAGTTTACGAATATGACCACCATCTTAAGGCACGACTGGCTATTTTCCAGTTACAGGCCAAAGCTACATTATGGTGGGAGGAAGTTAAGATGGTGCGGGGAGTGAGTGAACAGGATATAACTTGGGAAATTTTTCAGAAATACTTCAAGGAGAAATACTTGACTGAACGCTTTTACGATGAAAAAGCGCAGGAATTCCATGATCTGCGACTTGGGCAGCAGACCATGGATGAATTCATTACCAAATTTACATCCCTGCTCCGTTACGTACCATACATTCGGGAGGAAAAGGCAAAAGTGCAGCGGTTTGTTAGCAGTTTACCCCAGACAATGCGGGAAAGGATTGAATTTGATAACCCGAAGACCATGGATGAAGCGATTCGGAAAGCTAGAATATGTTATCAGCAGAATAAACAAAGGGGAGATAGCTCTGGAAAGCGTTGGGTGGATAGAAAGGGTAGCAGAACCACTATGGGAATTAAGGGAACTCGTGGCAGTTTCAGCAAAGGAGGTTCAAAAGGGCCCAGCAGTAGGAGTCAGACTAGAAATCAGCTCCGAATGAAACCACCTAATGAGCCCAAATATAGCGAGCAGCCGGGCAGAAGTGATAAGGAGGGGGCAGTGAGACCACTAGTACAGTGCTGGGGTTGTGGTGGGCCACATTATATCAAGAACTGTCCTCACCGAAAGGGTAGTGATCAGTTGTCCCAGGTTTATGAAACTTCTACAGTGGGTGATGTGGCTCGGTCCATACCAAGAATAAATGCTGCTCTCGAAGACCGTCAAGCTGATTACCAGCCAACGATGGTAGAGTTTGAAGGTAAGATTTTTGATCGAACTGTTTCTGTTTTAGTAGACCCAGGAGCTACATTAAGTTATGTTAGCCCCAAAATAGTGGAAAGCTGTAATTTACAATCTGTTAAGTTTAAGAGTCCATGGTTGGTTCAGCTAGCTACCGGGGCCAAAAGGCGGGTGCTGGCCAAGGTCAGTAACTGTCCATTAAAGATAGTTGGACAGATAGTGATAGCGGAATTAAATGTACTTCCTCTCGGCTCTTATGATGTGTTAATTGGAATGGACTGGCTGGAAAGGCGGTGGTCCATAATAAACTGCAAAACCAAGACAATCTCCTATCGGGATGAAATGGGAAATGAACAGGAAATTCAAGGTATTCTGAAGCCAGTTCAGATTCGACCAATTACTGCCTCACAACTGGCTAAATGCATCCGGAAAAAGTGTCAAGTATATGCAGTTCAAGTGGGTCATGCAAAATCTGAAGATAAAGTTAATGCACTGGAAAACATACCGGTGGTGCAGGAATTCGCAGATGTGTTTCCTGAGGAAATACCAGGATTGCCCCCTAAAAGAGATTTGGATTTTACCATAGAGCTGGTGCCTGGAGCAGCTCTAGTGTCTCGAGCACCGTACCGGATGAGTGTGCCATAACTAACCGAATTAAAGATGCAGTTGCAGGAACTGTTGGACAAGAAATACATCCATCCCAGTGTATCTCCCTGGGGAGCCCCGGTATTGTTTGTTAGAAAGAAGGATGGAACACTCCGTATGTGCATAGATTATCGCCAGCTGAACAAATTGACAGTGAAAAACAAATATCCACTACCCCGTATCGATGAACTGTTCGATCAGGTGAAAGGGGCGACGATATTTTCAAAGATCGATCTGAGATCTGGTTATCATCAAATCAGAATTCAGGATGAGGATGTAGCTAAAACTGCTTTTTGAACCCGTTATGGACACTATGAGTTCGTGATACTACCTTTCGGGTTGACCAACGCACCCGCAACGTTTATGTGCTTGATGAATAGTGTTTTCCATCAGTATTTAGATAAATTCGTTTTAGTTTTTATCGATGATATACTGATATACTCACGGAATATTAAATAACATGAAGAGCATATCAGACTGGTGCTACAAACTCTACGGGAACATCAGTTATATGGAAAATTCAGCAAATGTGACTTTTATAAAAAGAAGATCCAGTATCTGGGGCACATCATCACCAAGGAAGGCATTGCTGTAGACCCTGAAAAGATTAAAACCATAATGGAATGGCCAACACCAAAGGACGTGGCTGATATCAGGTCTTTCATGGGGTTGGCTGGATATTATAGGTGGTTCGTGGAAAAATTTTCCAGGATTGCATACCCCATCACCTCCTTGCAAAAGAAAGGGAAAATCTTTAAGTGGACAGCGGAGTGTCAGCAGAGCTTTGAGCGACTTAAACACTTGCTCACTACTGCACCTGTGCTGAGCATTGCAGACCCAGAAAAAGATTACGTGGTCTGCACGGATGCCAGTAAAGAAGGTGTAGGGGGGGTGCTGATGCAAGAAGGGAGGGTGATCGCGTATGAATCTAGAAAATTGAAGGAACATGAACAGAAGTATTCAGCCTATGATCTGGAACTCACTGCTGTTGTACATGCGCTAAAAATGTGGCGCCATTATTTGGTGGGAAGGAAATTTTTATTGATGACAGATCATCACAACTTAACTAGCTACTTAAGTAAACCAACTTTGAACGCTAGACAAGCTAGGTGGGTGGACTTTTTGGGCAGTTTTGATTTTGAAATCAAACACTTAAAAGGGAAAGAGAACCGGGTGGCAGATGCGTTAAGCCGAAAAGCGCATTGTCTTTATGAAATTGGTCTTAGTGAAGGTCGGTCTAACCTTAGCAAAGAAATTATTGAAGCAGCTGAGAGAGATCAAATCTACCAACAAAAGAAACAGCTTGTGCAGAATTCAAACACCCATATCATGCAACAAGGTTATGAGTTGGATGCGGCAAGTCTTTTACGTTACAAGAAAAGAATATGTGTACCCGACCAGGGTGATATTAAGAGGAAAATTCTGGATGAGAATCATAAAAGTCCTTACGCGAGACACCCGGGATATCAAAAGTTAATCACTTCGCTTCGAAAGGAATATCATTGGCTAGGCATGAAAAGGGACGTGACGGAATATCTGGCACGATGCATAGAGTGTCAGCTAATTAAAGCTGAACATCAACATCCCGTGGGTTTGTTACAACCATTACCCATACCATAATGGAAATGGGAAGTTATTACCATGGATTTTATTACAGGGTTACCGAAGTCCAAGAAGAGCAATGACTCTATTATGGTTGTAGTGGACAAACTTAGCAAGACAGCCCACTTCATACCAGTACAATCTACGTATCGTGCAGCCCAAATCGCAAATATTTTTATGCAGAACATATTTAAGCTCCACGGGCTGCCAAAAACTATAATATCTGATCGCGATGTCAAATTTACATCAGCGTTTTGGAGGACCCTGTTTGAAGGTCTGGGAACTCAGCTAAATTTTAGCACTGCATACCATCCGCAGACTGATGGACAAACTGAGCGGGTGAATCAAGTGTTGGAGGACATGTTGAGATCTTATGTGATGCAAAAACCCACTCGGTGGGAAGAGTATTTGCATCTAGTGGAGTTTTCTTATAATAATGGATATCATACATCTTTACAGATGAGCCCCTTTGAGGTACTTTACGGCAGGAAATGCCGCACGCCATCCAGTTGGAGTGGACCGGAAGACAGACTCGTGTTGGGTCCCGAAATGTTAAAAGAGATGGAGGCAATGGTTAAGAGAGTGCGGGTTAACTTAAAAGTGGCTCAAGACAGACAGAAGAGTTTTGCAGATCGGAAAAGGACCTTTAGGGAATACGAAGTGGGGAACATGTATATGTTAGAATTCGAGCGAGGAGAAGTGATTTACAATGGAATGGGTGTGCCAAATTGGCACCCCGTTTCTGTGGGCCTTTTCAGATTTTAGCTCGAATAGGGCCGGTAGCTTATCAGCTAGCCCTACCCAGCCATATCCAGGTCCATAATGTCTTCCACGTGTCAGTTTTAAAAAGATATGTCTACGACCCTAAACATATAATTAGCTGGCAGGATATACAGATATGTAGATGCTGTGAGAAGCTTAAAATTGCAAGTATTTGCCAGAAAAACACTGACCAGGTTGTTGTGTGTTTCAGGTGGAACCGGAAGGAGAATTCCTAGTCGAGCCGGTGAGCATACTAGATCAGAGAAGGGTCGTGCTGCGGAAGCAAGTCATCACCCAGGTTAAAGTGCAGTGGCAGCACTTTGGGCCGGAAGAGGCCACCTGGGAGGATGAACAGAGCATGAAAGTAAATTACCCCGAACTGTTTATGGGTGAACAACATCGGGACGATGTTGAGCTTCAGGAGGGGGAGATGTAACGCCCCAGTTAATTGCTAGAGTTTAAATTAAAAACAATAAAGTTAACTATTGTTATAGTTATGTTTGGTAAAACTGGATAATTACTATTGTGGTTACTGTTTCAATTAAATATAGTTATAATTGCTTGGTGCCAACGAGTATGGCTTGGAAATAAACTAACTGCTAACAATTAAAGAATTTCCCTTCAGAGGGGTATTAGAACCAAAAGATGACATCTGTCAGGTAGGGTAGAAACCCTAACTACCTTCAGATGGCGGTTGAGCCCCATGGAGGAAGGATACTTGAGGGTAAAAGAAACAGAAAAGAGGCAGGCTACGTCTAGTAAGGACCAGATAGCAGAGCTCTGGAGAAGTTGCAATTTGGCAGTGAACGCTATGTCTGGTAAGGACCAGATAGCACACGTTGGGAGCAGAGAACTCCCTGAATAAACCGCCATGTCTGGTAAGGACCAGATGGCATAACTTTGGCAGTGCCAAAGAGTTGCAGATAGCAAGAATCTTGCTGGGTGCTTGGGGGTGGAAGGTCGAGAAGGACCCTCCTAAGGTCGGGCGGAAGACAAGCACACTCAGAGGTTTGCCTCTGAACAGGTATGTACAACAGAAAGCTTGGTAGTCTGATTATATGCTGATAATTGAATTACAAATATTGCTGACAGAACAGAGAATTGTAAACAGTATAAGAAAATATCCTTTGGTAAATGCAAGTAGAATAAAGACTTGAAATATGATAAACATTCATCTTAGTACAGAGGAATAATTCCTTTAAGACTGTCGTAAGGAAAGAATAGTGCAACAGGAAGAAATGAAAACTTAGAGAGGAGCAGGGTCGACAACCCTATCTCTGGAAATGTTTACCGAGTAAAATGCGTAACTAATACTAAGAAGGAATTCCGTATTCAATCGTTACAGTAATGGAAATCTATTCAAACTATAAGCCATTTAATGACAGAAAGAAACTAGATATATATATATGTGCGAATCCATAGAACAGTCCTTTGAATACAAGGGAAGAAAGCAGAACGACAAAACTAAACAGGCATGCGTTAACATACTCATCTTTTGAAAATAGTGACTGCGGGATTCTGTTGAATACAGAAGTTCGTTCAAGAATTAAAAGTCATGCATTAACGAAAAAGAAAAACACGCATTACGAGATAGGGAGGGTAACTAGTAACCACACCCGAATCCCGGCTACCCTGTACCAATGTTCCCATTGTTTTAACAGCGGAACCCCACGGTGAAGTGGGCGGCAGTGACCGAAAGAGACAGGGTAGAGAAACCGACAAATGCTCACTTAAAAAGAAAACATAACTCATTACTAAACAAGAGTACATCGCATGTAAAGTAACGGAGATAACAAAGCTATCAGAGAAGTAGGAATTAATAGAAGATCTCCAAATCCAGCATATGCAAAGAAAAACTTCTGTGAACAACAATATTTTATATTATATTAAAGGAAAGTTCGGCAATAGCCGACAGAGGTCCAAAACCTTTATAAACTGTAACACCTTGATTTTCATGTACAAATAAACACTTTAACCAGACGAGAAATTACAAATAGTTGCAACCGTCCAATGACAACATAATTGCCCAGGACCAAACCCACGGCCCTGTATCAGGCATATGGCAAATACAATACAACAAGCGCAGTCCGGAACGGACAATATCGATACCCCAGTAATGGGTAAGTCCCCAAGTTGTCACGGTGAAAACCAGAGCGAGGACTCTGTTACAGTCACATTCCAGGAGTGACTCAGAACAAGATTAAAACAAAGAAAACACCAAAGCTCAAACGAGTCGGCCGAAAGCAATTTTAGAAGTTACCCTTGAGTTTCTGCTTTTAAGTCGTCAGAATTCCCTTACCAGGAAATGGAAGAGAACAGACGAAGTAGCATCCACCATGCCCAGGACTCGATACCCACATTCCGCACCTGCAAGGAAAGGAAACGAATGTCAGAACCACGACAAAACCGGCAAAAGCCAAACCATAAAACAAAAGAGCAATACTGTGGTATGAAAGACGTGTTACCACGGCCATGGATAACAGTGGAATCCTTAACCCCTTCTCGGCTGGATGCGCAAATGGTCTGCGTCGAATGGAATTCCAATCGCCAGAGACCTGTCAAGACCGGGAACCAAGTGAAAATGGCTTGCAAATGCCAAATGCGATATGGAAATAACCCTTTAAACCTGTTACCCTTACCTGGATGAATAATATCCGTTGATCTGGTGAACCTCATCTCCTCCGTTGAAATGGGCGCGGGATTTTTTCCAAAGTCTGTTGTCACATGGCTCATACGTGCCAAGGGCCAGGCACAATAAAGCCCCGCCTGTAGCGTTGGTATTCGGAGCAGTCCTAGCCGGTTGCAGCCCAAGCCAGCTAGCTGGATGCACGCCAGATGGACACCATAGGAAAGCCCTGGCTCCCGAATGCCAAGTTGGTGACCGGGAAAAGTTGCCGGAGGTGAATTCCTCAGCGAAATCGGAAAACCAAACCCGGCTGACGAGGAGTTGGCACGGGTACCCTCGTATACGGATGGGATACGATAATGGTAGTTGCAGTAACGCGGACCGAGAACTCAGATCACGCAATAAATCATTCAACCATAATAGAAAGTGTAACCAAGATTTCCCTGTACATTTCTTGGGACTGCGGAAAGGTTCCACATATTACTTTCGACCAAGCACTATAATATTCCACAGAATATCGAAACATGCATATTGCCTAACCCTTAATGCACATGATAAAACGATTGCTGCGGATATAAATATCAAGTGCTGGATTTAACCATTTAAATGTGTGAGCATGGTAAAGGTGAAATATTGATAATAACATTGTTACGAACATAATTACCAGGGGTAATCCACCTTAGGTAAAGTAAAATAAATATGTATATATGTGAAATTGTCATAACAAAAAAAATTTCTTTGTAGAGGTCTTACAGATCCATATTAGGTTTAAGAGATATTCTTCAGCATAAATCACAAGATATTTCATTTGTCTACGCGTTTCGAACCAACAAGTGTGGTTCATTGTCAGGACAAGTTGAATGATCAGGCTTTGCATTTTAAATAGATAGAGAAAAAACTCCAACGGCTGTATTCCATGACCAGGTAACCGCTATATTGACAACGACTAGATTTGACCAGATTAGGGGAAAATCATTATTTAATTAAAAATTAACTTTGGTTAGTTAAATGGACTGTTTTTTAACCACTTATAAATATATCTTAAAAATAAATTATAACCTAAATTAATTTACATTAATAGTTAGTTATCAAAGTTGTTATATTAAATTAAATATATAAAAATACAAAAATTTAATTTAATATAACAACTTTGATAACTAATTATTAATGTAAATTAATTCAGGTTATAATTTATTTTTAAGATATATTTATAAGTGGTTAAAAAGGGTCCATTTAACTAACCAAAGTTAATTTTTAATTAAATAATGATTTTTCTCCTAATCCGGTCAAATCTAGCCGTTGTCAATAGAACCGTTACCTGGTCATGGAATACAGCCATTGGAGTTTCTGCTATATCTATTTAACATGCAAAGCCTGATTTGCTCATTCAACTTGTACCACACTTGCTGGTTCGAAACGCGTCGACAAATGAAATATCTTGTGATTTACACCAAAGAATATCTCTTAAAAAAAATATTTTTTATTAATGATATATAAATTAAAAAGTAATGGGATATGATATTAAGATATCTATTGTATTAAGATGAAGATTTCAAGTTTAAATCTTTTGAATTAAAATAGTTCAATATTTTGTATATATAAATTAAAAAAACTAACAATAACAATAATAATATGATGATGATGATGATGATGGTTAAGGTCCACTGAGACCAAATAATGGTCTATCGGACCTAAAGAAACAAATTATCTATTTTGATTTAAGATTTTATTCCTATGCTCAAAAAGCTTGGAGAGAAGCCTCTCGAGCTCACTATAATTTTGACATTGTAAAAGGCTAGGAAGGTCAGTATTGTAACAAAGATTGTGAAACTGAGATCTAATGTGGTTATACGTGGGGCACTCTAAGAGGAAGTGGTTTTCATCCTCGATGTTCCTATTCTTACATATATGGCAGATCCTTTCCGTCCATGGCGTTTTAGGAATTGCCCAAAATTATAATTATATTTCATTTAAAATATTTGTCAAATTTTTACATGCCAATTTTAATAATTTTATACTTTTAAATTTCTAATTTAATTTTGAAATATAAAATATTGGGCATTACTTTATAGAATTTTTGAAATATAAATTTTAATTCAAATTATTTTAAAAGAAAAAGTAAAAACAATTTACCAGAATATGATTTTAATACATTTTCAAATTATTATTTATTTATTTATTTGATAATACTTTTTCATTAAAATATAATGACTATTTTTTCCTTTTAAATTGAGGAAAATATTCAATCTTTATACACATTTAAGAATTTTCTAAGATTTGAGTATGATTGTTAATATTCACAAAATGAAAATCATGAAAATTAAATTAAAAAAAAAATCATTTATAATATTTAGGTATATAACAACCAACAATATTTTGAGGAATTTCAAATCTATTTTGGAATTCATAACACAAGTTCAACTAGAATTATGGCATGGGAAATAAGATTATTAGAGTTTGAAAAGTTTATTATGGATATCGAGGAAGTTTTGAAAAAGGATATAGTAGATTAAAAAAAAAAAAATCCAAATTAAAGGAAACATTTTATTCTACTCTTTTATGGAAGCAAATCATTTCCTCATTGAGAGCATGACTATTAAAAGGTAAAACCACATGGACAACAAGAGGCTTTCTAAAATAGCCTCAAAGTCTAGCCACAACCACTTTTGAATCAAGTGGGATGGTATAAGGAGGCATTATCTTGGTTAGACCATGGAGGCGTAAAGGAAGAGATCATTTTGCACATTTAAAAATAATATTAGAAATTATGGTGCCATGAGGAGTTAGAGATATTCACATTGTTAAAATTAAAAACAAATTTTCATGAGCTTAATTCTCAAAACCTTTGAGTAAATTCAAATTTGAAAATTTTTGTTATGCTTTTAACCTTTTCAAGGTTTTAATTATGCAAAACTAAAGTGATGTTGAAATGTTTTTGGTGATGTATTTCAAGAATAAAAGCAAAATTGTAAATAATTTCAAGTAATATTTTATTTTGATTAAATTTAAACCTCAAAATAATTGTTGCACTTTAAATTTTTTTACCTTTTAATTCAACCAACACTATAACGATCTTGAAACACTTTTGCTTAAAGTTTTTGAAGCATAGAAACAAAATTCTAAAGAATTTCAAGTAAAAATTTACCTTCTTAAAGTTCCATAAACCATTTTTGGTCTTAGTCATACTTTCCATCATATATATATTAGATTCAACTGAACTTGGATCTATCAAACATTGTGAAGATTATAACTTTTTAATTGAGAATCATTTAATTTTATGTTTCTTATTAAGAAATTTCTCTAGCCTCAATACTTAATAGATTCTTAGTTCAATAGATTTAGGGTAATCTTTAATTATTTTAAATATTGTTACATATATTTTTAAAATAGTGGGAAAACCTATCAGAACTCATTTTTCAAACCAACAATGGGGACAACCATTATTGGCTATTATCCGCAAATGTAAGTTGGCTCATCATTGTTATTCAAGGAAAAGCATGTCACTTGTATCGGTAAGGGGACATGGTTTCACTCCTTCCAAATGCCTCTAGGTCTTGGGTCTGTAACATGTTTCCTTATTTTCAGGGAAGACAAACTCTTAGCCAAGAAAAGGAAAATTTAAGGCATGATCCAAGCTATAATGTTGTTACATCTGTAGTGATTTATTTACTTTTTATTTAATTTATAAATATTTTCAATAAAAAAAGTATGGTACAACATATATCCTATAATAAATTATATTTTTTATTTAATTTATATTTAATTTTTAAATATTTTCAATAAAAATTTATGGTACAACATATGCCCTATAATAAATTATAAAACGCCTCACCACTCTTAATGCAATATCTTTTAATTTAATAAAAATATAACTTTTTTAATGAAGAAACTATTATTATTATTTTTATTTCTCTCTACATTCAAAATTTATCATTTATATTATAAATTTAAAAAAATAAAATACAAATTTTTTTTAGAACTAAATTTTAATACAAATATGATTTTCCATTTATATAATTTTTGAATTAATGTTATGTAACATAACTTTTCACATATTTTTAATATATATATATATATATATATATATATATATATATATATAGATAAAATTTCTTAGCACTAAATTTTAATACAAATATGATTTTCCATTTATATAATTTTTGAATTAATGTTATGACACATAAATTTTCACATATATTTCATAATTAAATTGATAATAATGATAATTATTGTTGATTAAAATTAAAATTGGTGCATTTGATTTTAAAAAAGGTAAAACTTACTTAGATTACCATAACATTTTAAATATTGAGAGGGTCAGTGGCATAATAGATATTTTAAATTGATTTCTAATATGGGTGTATGTAGGACATTTTAAGAGGAAATGTCTTTCACCTCCAACCCTCTTAGTGTCACAAAGATAAGAGGTTCTTGGATCACATGGTGTTTTCATAATTTTCCAACGCCCAAATTTTGTATGTAGCTCATTAGAGTTCGTTCATATTTTAGTAGTGTTGATTTTCCTCTTTGTGTTGGTGAGTACTAAAAGACACTTTTAATATTTTAGATTATAGTTGACCACCTCTTTGTAGTATATTTTAAGTTTTTCTCCTTTTGTAACTCTTCATTCTATTTAAATTTAGATGTAATAATATTATTAATATCTCTTGTATCTTGTATGATGACATTTTCCTCAATCCCCATTGATTAAACCAAGACTAGATGTCTTGATGCCATCCTCACGTTAGCCATCAATGTTTATTCGAAAGTGATTTTAAGAAGCCTCTTGTCATGCATTTTGCTTATTTTATTCTTCTACATTAAGTATCTAACCATGGTCATGCACTTAGAGGGGGAGAAGCTCATTTTTACGAGGTGGGTAGGATAAGGTGTATTGATTTTAATATTAAGATTATAAGTTATAATCCCACAGACAGCTCATAAGTATTGGATGCAGTGGGAGACTCACATGGAGTACAATAGCCTTCCCTATCTACTTCCAACAATTTTTTTGGGTAATTTTTTGCATTCGGTTTTAATGGTTTTCAACACACGGTTTTGGCTTTTAGAATTTTTGTAATGCATAGTGTTTCATCCCATTGTTTTGCAGTTACAATTAAGGAACTACAATTTTATTTTAGTATAGGATTAATAGATTAGGGGTTTATGGATGTTGCAAAATATACACACCACAGAAATCTAAAATCTATTGATATACATATTGCATAGTAACATTGTATATAAATAACACATCGAAAATTAATTAATTATTTTCTTTTTTGTTTATGGATTTCCATGGTAAAATCTCATTGTTAAATGTAACATCTCAGCTATACACAACATTATTAGTTTCTAGGATCTAAAGGTTATAACCTTTCAAACCATCTTTATATCCAATAGAGCTACACTTCTCACCTTTATTACTAAGCTTATTCCTATTTTTCTTTGGAATGTATACATAAGCATCATAGCCAAAAACCTTGTGTTGTTTAAGTGCTAGTTTCTTTCCAATTCATATATCACATGAATTTTTTTCATCCATTGTTGGTGAGAGTGATCAACTTACTAGATAACATGCAATATACATTGCCTCTACCCAAAATTCTTCTCTTAATGCTCATTTTTTCGATCAATGTCCTATTCATCCTTTCTACAACTCCATTCTGTTGAGGTGCGTATGGAGTAGCTTTCTTCTTTTGTATATTGCACTTATTATATAATTCCTCAAATTAATCCTTCAAAATAATCTTCAAGTATCATTCCTCAACAACTCAATTATCTTCTTTGCATGAATATGCACAAAAGCCTCAAACTCTTTAAATTTGTCAAATAGTTTATATTTCTTCCTAATGAAATGAATCCTTGTATTTCTAAAAAAATCATCTATAAATGAGATACAATATATAGATTTACTCAATGATGGAATTGAAATAGGTCCAAACATGTCATTTTATACCAACTATAATATTATTTTTCCCTCATAGCACCACATTATAATCTTACATGATTCAACATCCCATATAGTGTTGTTAACATAAATCAAAATGCAGAGAGCATTTAGGCATATCTTTAACCATACCTTTACCATTGAGTACTCAAGGGCCTTTCTCTATGATATTTCCTAGTTTTTCCTTCTACAAATTCATTGTCAGGATCAATGGAACTATTGCACCAATCACTAATAACGTTTCCTAGCATCTCATATAGAGTTCCAATCTAAACTTTCCTCACCCACAACATTTCTCCTCGAACCATCCTATAGGTTTCCTTTTCAAACCCCATTTTTACACCTACATCATTCATCTTGCTTACATAAATCAAATTCTTGATTAACTATGGGTTGTGAAAAATACTAAGGAGTGTTCTAATCCTTCCATACATGAGATTCAACTTGACTTTTCTTCGCCTTATGATTTTGGTTGTTGAGTAATATCCTAGGAAAACATCACCGCCATCATACTTTTTATTGCCCCAAAATCACTCCCTATGAATAGTCACATGAAAAGATGCACCTAAGTTGACTAGCCATGTCTTATGATTTACATGTGTGGTTTAAGAATCCAAGTACACATCCTCTACTTCATCTAAAGAGGTTTTTACTTTTATAGGAGTATCATCAGTGCCCTTCCCTTTCTAAACAATTTTGGATCTATAATATTTCTTGTAATGCCCTCTTTTCCACATCTCCAACACACATCTACGAATTTTCCAATAGATATAGGTCTTCCTCTAGATTTTGATCTCCTACTTAAGGAATTATTTTTATTCATATCCTTGGAGTGTCCTCTTCTATATAAGGCATGTGCATTCTGAATTTCTATGTTTTTCCATTTCACCTTTTCAAATATGAAGGATGAGACTATTTCATCAAAGTTTAAAATAGTTTCATTACTACCTATGACAACAACTAAAATATCCAACTAGTCTAGCAAAGAACACAACAAATCTATACACTTATTTCTATTTAAAATATTAATATCAATAGATAATAGTTGTCTTATTACAATATTGAAGATGTTCAAATGGTCTATCATTAAGTCTTCATCCTTCATTCTCAGGGCATAAAATGTATTTTGTGAGAAAAATTTGTTCAATAGGAACACAAACTAATGCAAAGCCCCTAACTTATTCCACAATTCCTTCATTGTAGCTTCTCCTGAAAAAATTAGTGATACTTAATTTTGGAGACATAACTACATTGTGCTCTTCACCCTCTGATCCAACTTAGTTTGGTGTTTCATTGACATCCCGATTGATGTAGTATCCAAATATCCATTGATCTCTATCGAGGTATCTTCCATATTGAGCTGCCTATTATATTAACTTTGAGGTATAAAATGGACTTCCTAAAGAATATAATAAAATAATAGTAAATATTATAAAATAAGAGTTATGTTTTTAAAGGAAGACAAATAATTTTTTTTGTGTGGTATTTTTGTCTTATTTTCTTATACATTTACTCAAATTTCAAGTGTTGGAACTATTTGGGCATATAATTAAATTATGCATCCAATGGGTGCCCATTGTATATACTTTCAAGTAGATCCATATAGATCTTTTTTTTTGTAAGCTAATACTTTGTATTATAAAAAAATCATAATTACATTGTTGTAGCAACTATAACACATGGATTCTAGATACCAACAAAATTATTTCCTAACATAATCCATGGCCCCAAAACTCAAAATTATGACTAAATCCAAATAAAAATAGAGAATACTAAAAGCTATATTCTTTGGCTATCCAAAAAAATAAACTAGATATACATAACAAAAAAACTAAAAGAACTGACAGACAGAATGAGTCACCAGAATCTAAAGATGAGATAGTAGCTAGAGCTCTAACACTTGATCCTGGAGGTTCATCATTATCAGATTCACTATGGAAGTGTCCATCCACATGGGCGAGCCTTGCATCCAATTTATCCATGGTGAACCATTTGTTCCTCAACATTCTCTTAATTTCTTCCAAGGTGGTGAAGACATTGTGCCCCAGCAGAGTTTTCATATGCATTTGTAAAGCCACTGAGTTCAAATACTGCTTTCTTCCCCTAGTCTGTTTAGGGTCTGAAATCTAGGTAGACACTTCATCCATGATTTCAAAATCAAAATAGGATTTCCTCTCCAACACAGTTTCAATGTCCAACTTACGTATTTCTCTTCTTGCTTCTGGTGGCACTACATATATGTGGTAGAAAAATATTGAGTGAAAAGCCTCACCCTCTGATCTCCCTGCAGACTACTACCTCCCCCCGGTGACAATGCATAAGCTGCATGGGAAGCATGGTAGCAATAGAGGGAGTGCACCTATGGAAGCTACTAAATCTTCCTCTAGCTATAAAGAAACAAAAGAGAACACAAAAAGTAGTCTCCCCCAAACTTAAAACACCATCCCACAACATCATCACCAACACTTATAACAAAAACCACGAAACAAGCAGAATTCCAAAGTAATTTCCCCCGAGACGTCGAGAACCATGCCACATAAACCTTACGTCCCAACACCTTTAACTATAAACAAAGCCACATGGTGCCCAATGACCACAAGTTTCAAATAACTCTTGAAACCGAAAGGAAAAAAGAAAAAGAAAACACATATGCCCAAGACCGAGAGGCATTTGGAAGGAGTGAAACCATGCCACCTTATGGACCACCAATAGGTTAATACAGGTGGCATGGTTTTCCTTGAACAACAATAATGAGTCAACTTGAATTTGTGGATAGTTGTCAGTGATGGTTGTCCCCATTGTTGGTTTGACAACTACATTATGATAGGATTTCTCGTTATTTTAAAAATATATGTAACAACATTTAATATAATTAATGATTACCCTAAATCTATTTAACCAAGACCCTGATCTATCTAGTACAAAGACTAGTCAAATTTCTTAATAAGCAACATAAAATTAAATGATTCTAGATTAAAAAGTTATATTCTTCACACTGTTTGAAAGATCCAAGTTAAGATGAATCTAATATATATGATGGCAAGCATGATTAATATGCATTGAGACCAAAAATGTTTTATGGAACTTTAAGAAGGTAAATTTTTACTTGAAATTCTTTAGAAGTTTGTTTCTATACTTCGAAAACTTTAAGCAAAAGTGTTTCAAGATAGTCATAGTGTTGTTGAATTAAAAGGTCAAGAAATTGAAAGTGCAACAATTGTTTTGAACTTTAGATTTAATGTAAGTAAAATATTACTTGAAATTATTTACAAGTTTTTATCTATGCTTTAAATACATCAAGAAAAAATTTTCGACATCACCTTAGTTTTCCATAATTAAAAAGTTGAAAAGGTTGAAAGCATGACAAATATTGCCAAATTTGGATTTACTCAAAGGTTTTGAGAATTAAGCTTATGAAAATTTGTTCTTATTTTAAGAATGTATATATCTCTAACTCCTTCTGGCACCATAATTTCGAATATTATCTTTTAGTGTGCAAAATGATCTCTTCCATTATCCCTCCATGGTCTAACCAAGATAATGCCTCCTTATACCATCCCACTAGATTCAAAGGTGGTTGTGGCTAGACTTTGAAGCTATTTTAGAAAGTCAATGTTGTCCATGTGGTTTAACCTTTTATTATACATTAGATACATAGTCATAGCCATGCTCTAAATAAGGAAACGATTTGCTTCCTAAAAAGAGTAGAATAAGATATTTCCTTTAATTTGGAAAATTAATTTGTTTAAATCTGTTATATCTTTTTTCAAAACTTCCTTGATATCCATAATAAACTTTCCAAACTCTAATAATCCTATTCAAAATGCCATAATTCTAGTTGAATTTGTGTTATGAATTCCAAAATATATTTGAAATTCCTCAAAATATTGTTAGTTGTTATATACCTAAGTACTATATTATTCTTTTAAATTTAATTTTCATGATTTTCATTGTGTGAATATTAGCAATCATACTCAAATTTTAGAAAATTCTTAAATATGCATAAAGATTGAAAATCCTCCTCAATTTAAGGGGAAAAATAATCATTATATTTTAATGAAAAAGTATTACCCAATAAATAAATAATATATTGAAAATATGTTAAAATCACATTCTTTTTGGATTGTTTTTCCTTTTCCTTTTAAAATAATTTGAATTAATTTTTTTTTACTATTTATATTTTAGAACTTATGAAGTAAAGCCCAATATTTTATATATTAATTAAATAAATTTCAAATTTTAAAGTATAAAATTATTAAAATTGATAAGTCAAAATTAGATAAATATTTTAAGTTAAATATAAATATAAATATATTATTAGTATTATTATTATTATTTCAATTTTTATATACAAAAATATTCAACTATTTTAATTTAAAAAAAAAAAAATTTGAAAATATTTTAATATCATATTCTATTACTTTTTAATTTATATACTATTGATAAAATAAATTAGTAAAAAATATTATTTATTTATTATATTATTTTTTTCAAAAACACACCAATAACAAATTCAAATATTTAAATAACAAATAATACATATTTGAGTTAAATACAACAACTTAATAATATTCATAAAATATATAACTATATATTAATAAATATTATAATTTTTATTCCACATTAGTTTTTAAATTATAAAAATTTGAAAAATAATTAAAATAACTTCACATGATATAACAAATTAAAAAAGACTAAATCATATTTAAATAATAATAAATTATTATTATTATTACTATTACATTTTTAATGTAATAAAATTATTATATTTTTTTAATTTTTATATAAATATTTGAATATTAAATTTTTAAAAAACATGTATATTTAATTTATAACTTGAAAAAATAAATATTCTTGATTATTAAACAAGTTAAACTATATACGTTACAATAACAAAATCATTATTAAATTGTTTAAACTATATACATTAAAATAACAAAATCAATAAACTATAAGCATTTCTATATAACACTATTTGTAATTATATTTTAAAAACTTATTTTGAATAAAATAAGTTAAATTTACAACTATACACATTCTTTACTGATTCCGGACCAAGAATGATGATGGAAAACATATTTTCCTATGTAAGTATATTTTACTACAACTACCCACATTCCATACTGATTCTCCGTAGAGAATGATGATAGAAAACATATTTTCATGTGTTTTAATTTTATAACTAAAAACATGCTCGGTGATATAATTTGAAAAAGGCGAAAATCACTGGTCACCAATATTAATTTCAAATTTAAATAGAAAAAAAAATCAATTAATAACCAAATAAACTTTGAATAGAAAAAAAAATCAATTAATAACCAAATAAATAACCCAAAATTTATTTCATTAAAATAACTTTACCAAGATCAAAATAAAAATCTCATAAAATATAGTGAGATTTATACCTATCATGAAATATAACACAGAAACATTACCAAACATTTAAGGAATTTAGACTTTTGTGATCCATAGCATTGTTTAGATAATCTTCGACAAAATCACAAAAGATTGGTTATGTGATTTTGCCGAAGATTATCTAAACCTTACCAAACATTGTTACGAAATTACAAAATCTATGTCCAAAAAGACGAAGCACTTCAAAATATAAAAATCGATTGGGCTCTCTAAAAAATCTCAAATTTGATAACCAGAAGATTTCCTATTAAACATGACGTTTTGGCTCCTTGGATCATCAAAAAAGTTGGCCCTCGCTCCAAACACCAAACACATACATGTATCAGTCTAAACACCAACACAACATGAGCACATCAACTCCTTCCCAATCGTCTCTTCTTGAGCACCTTCACAACACATAAATGTGTATCAGTTTAAGAAAACTAAACCCTGCAACACATATTGGAATCACAGCTCATCGGTCCATACGAATGATATACTCCCAACGCCTCAGTCACACAACCAATCCAGAAAATCTTCAACTCTTTTACTATTTAAGTGCTACCAGCTTAAATCGTTGTGCCTCGCAAGAAACAAATAGAGTAAATCCAAACACCAAACACATACATGTAGTATCAGTCTAAACACGTCAAGTCCTTCCCAATCTTCTCTTTTTTGAGCACCTGCACAACACAAACGTGTATCAGTTTAAGAGAACTAAACCCTGCAACACATATTGGAATCACAGCTCATCGGTCCATACGAATGATATAGTCCCACTCCCAACGCCTCAGTCTCACAACCAATCCGGAAAATCTTCAACTCTTTTACTATTTAAGTGCTACCCGCTTAAATCGTTGCGCCTCGCAAGAAACGAATAGAGCACCACCGTTTTATGAAAATATGGAAGAATAGCGTTAATGAAAAGTTCTCATACCTGTTGAATAGAAAAACCATCTCCATCTCGTGAGATCTCCCTCCTAGCCACTGAGATAACTATGCTAACCGGATGCCAAAGAATTCACAAATTTTAAAAAATTCAAAAGTTAGACGACGGAGGAAAAAGACCAGAGCAATTTTATGAAATTTTTAAAAATTCAAAAAATTACATGCCGGAGGAGGAATGCTGTAGAGCAAGTTTACGAAATTTTATAACATTCAAAAAGTTACACGCGGGAGGAATGTGGTAGTTGTATCATTGAAGTGTGGATGTACCATTTCTTTTCAGTGTCAGTGTCGGCTTATTATGAGGCACGAAGTGCACCTGGACGGACGGGAACGGTAAGTCGGAGTGCGGCATGTATCGCCAGATGGAGCTACCGCGTAGGGCCTGGGCCTTCATTAAGGGACAATTTCAAATCTCAAATCAGCGTAAAATTTCAATGGGGCGGATTCATTTTTAAATTTCAAACCAGGTTAGAATATGAATGGCAGGGTTTCCAAATTCAAATGGGTGTACCATGGGCGCTTGGATAGCGGGAGAGTAATGAGTTTCAAAAGTACGTAGTAAGCCGCCGTCGTTTAGAGATTAAGAGGCGCTGATTCTCATTGATGGCTCTTCCCTCGGCCAATCACAACTACCCGTCACATCTCAGATGAGCCTTATGCATACCATGCTCATGTATGGTTGAATGGATGTCATAGGTTACATTAATGTCCTATGACAGGTTGGAGGACAGGTTGGTTAGCTCTTGTTATGGATTTGGGAGAGGCACGTACATTGCAAGTACTTAGATATTTTTCACCATTAATAACTAAGAAGTTGATGAAAGACGTCCAATTAGATTATAGAAAAATAAATTTAAAAATTATTTAATAATAATAATATATAGCTTATAAAGTTTAGTTTCAAAAATGTTAAAACCTAGTGTATTATATACTCCCTGTGGAAGGTATAATAAGTGAGAAGTGCTTATCTTTGACATGTGCAGTCAAGCAATTTCCCTAGTAACAATTATGTTTTTCGTTCCGATTTTTGGTTCTGAAAGTTATGGAAATTATAGTCATATTATGAAAAAAAAAAATTGGTAAGGAGTTTTGTAAATCCAAATAAAATTGTTAAACTTCGTAATTTCAGGTGTTCTAAACATTTTTTATGGTGCTGAATCTATTTCCACCATCAAAAACATTCAAATACTATCTCTACAAGATTATTTTTATTTTTTTACCCAACCACTTTTAACCATTTAAACAATTCCTCCGCCTCCTTAAAAACTCCGAAACAATTTTATTAAATGTGGAGTCCTGACTCGCCAATGCATTCATCAATCTAGAAATAAGTTCAGTACTTGGTACTTATTGCAGTCAAATTTTTAAATTCACTCTCACACCGTGGAATAATTAAAGTCGATTAACATCTAGAAGTTCACTAAATAATAATTGGAGTTATACGAGGTAAGAACAACGTTTTTATTACTATACGGTGGAACCGAGGCTTTAAATTTGACGCACGTTTACCCGTTTTCACTATTTTACTAATTAAATATAGTTTAATTTAAAATGAACCTGTTATTGTGAACTTACTAATAATTTAAAGGAGTGTCATAATGACGGGCATGTTAAAAACTGACCAGTTTTAAAATATATATATTTTGTTTTACTAATCACATTTAATTTATTTTTTTACCATCTGTGATTTTTTTGAAGGATCTTTGTATTGAAAACATGGACTGCACATATTTCTAATTAAATTTTGTATTAATTATAAGATTGGTATGGAACTCTTGTCTTGTACCAAATTTGTATACAAATTTTATTGCTATTATTTGGATTCTGTCATCCAAAGGGAAAGTTGATGAGAAGTTAATTCACATTGAAACATATTAATGAGATTTTATGACAGTTGGTACCTCTAGCCTGAACAACCTTGCAACCTGGCAGAAACAATTCATATTAACTCTTACCAACACCACCAAAACGAGATCGAGATAATAGCAATCTAGCGGCCCTGACCTGCCTTGACCGCCACCAGAACTAGATGTCGAATCTGAAGCACTAGAAAAAGCGGAAGGTGAAGTGTTTCCATTCCAAGGGGAGGTGGAAACATTACAATTTGCAGAGGCTGAGGAACCGCCTTTTGAAACGGATTGATGACCACCTAAACCAGAGCTCGAGAAATTACTGACTTGTTTGCTCCACCATTATCAGTGTCTTTGCCACTACAATGACCTTGCAGAGAAAGCAAATTCTCTTCGTTCAACAATTTTACATCCCTGTAATCAACATTGTATAACCTTGCAGCGAAAGTACATGCTCATCGTTCAACAATTTTCCATCCTTGCACTCAACATTGTTTAGAGCAACCACAAAAAGAGACAACAATGCCATAGATGATATACGTGCCATAGTAATTTCGGAAACGCACACGCAACTAAACACTTATGTATTGTGAAACACTTGTGTATTGTGAAGGTAGCGAGTCCCGAGCTCTAACGAAACTACCCTATGGTGGTGTACATGGTAAACGTTGGACCTGTCGTGGTGGTGTGGCTGCTTCAGAGTCATTGACTATGTAATATTTGAGGGTTATTGTGGCTGCAAGTATTTTATTTACCTTTACTTCTTCTTCTTTTTTAATGAGTGGTGTATAATTTTTTTTTAATATTTTCAACTTTTTGTAATAATTAGATTTATTATTGTAAATTTGTTTGGAAAATTAGAATATATTTTTTTTTGGTTTTGTGTTTATACTTAAATTCATAACACTTTATTGACAAGATTATATTTTTAACACTTTATAGATAGTAATTTAGTTTGTTTCCCTGGATACTAGAAAGGTAGAAGTGGATTAAATGGATCTTATCTTTAAATTGATTTTATGTTTACTTACATGTATTTATGATATTTTTTACCATTTTCAAAAGATAGAAAATAAAATAGATTCAAAAATAAAATAAAATTAAAATTTTGTTTTAGTTTTGTTTTGGGTCTAAAAATGCATTCGTAAGAGAAATTTTTGGGATAAGGTTGTACTTTATATAGGGATTAGTTATGGGAAAAGAGTGTATATAAACACATTACTACATATTCATTCATAGTAACTCTTAAGATTTCTTTCTCCACAGACATTTCCTCATAATTAGTTTTTGGAAAAAAATCACTATTTACATTTTTGCAACTAGCTATTAAATACACTATCAAATAAATTTCGAAATATATAAACAATAGTTTGAAAATTTAAAAATTATAAAAAATAAATAATGTCATTATTTATGTTGTAAATGAGGGTAGTTCAGACAATTATACTTTAACTAAAATGAGTGTGAACATAGTGCAACAATATGGCTAGACATTGGATAGGAGTTTGTGGTTTAACAACAAAGAGATCAAAAAACTTTATTATATATATATATATATATATAACAATGACTTATTAAACTGGAAATTGATGACCAATAATGATATATATAAATAAATAGGTAAAAAAATATATTAAAAGTCATATATATATATATATATATATATAGAGCAAGCAGTGATTTATTAAACTAGTAATTGATTAAGAATAACTATAACTATATCTAGGGGCCTAGTCAAATTTAACCCCTGGCACACTGTGGTGGAATGATTTAGTTTTATATTTTTCCAAATTTTAATTAATTTTTTTTTTTTTTCATAGGGGAGTATGTGCACTTAGTGTTAATTTGAAAAAAAATATAAATATATATGAGAATTTTTTTTCGGAAATTTAGTAAAAAAAAAATATCTATTATTTTGATGTAAATGTCTAATTCATTTATATAAAAAAATAATTAAACTAACACAAGCATAAATCCATTTTAATTTTAGATGTATTAAGGGTGTATTTAGATCAAATCTCTAGGGGTGCAATTTTTTCTTCAAAATTTTGCACTCAAAAAAGAGGTTTTTCACTTTGAGACATTTGATAGAGTCCACGTTAAATGGATCTAGCCTAGTTTAATGAAATCAAACCATCATTGTTTGAGGTCACTCTAATAAAGTTGTTCATGGGTGTTCTAGAGAACATTATTTTCAGACATTTTATCAAATAAGTTAAAAAATCATTCTCTTATCTTTAAAGACATATAAATTAAATCACTGGTAAACATGATAGAAATAAATTAAAGTACCCATTTCATATTTTCAAAATTAAAAATAATAATAAAGGATAACTAATTATAACATTATTTTAAATAATAATAATTATTATTAAAATTATATACATTTAGAAAAGCATGTAAAAGTGACAAAATATGTAGTAAGAATTTAATTATATTTCTATGTTTAGGTTAATGCTTTGATGAAGTTTTTGGTGGATCAATCACATTGAACAAATTTGGTTGTTGTTTCGAACTAGTTAGTGTGGTTCATGAAAGTAATAATTTGAAGATACTTTTTTAATTAAATTGATAATTACCTCTAAAACTTAATAATTATTGATGATTATACATCTATTGAAGTGCAAATCTTTCTTGCATTTTGAGAAATTTTGACAAAGAATGTAGAGGTGGAAATACACAGAGAACGAACTCTAAACTGGAATGGAGCAAACAAATATGCTCATCATTAAAAAACAGTTAAATAAACTACATAAGAGACAAGGAAACAAATAGCAATAAATAACTAGAGAAAGTCTCAACTAAAACTCAACTAACTCGACCGAATCTAAACTGACTTATGATACTTAGCAAACACCTAGTAGACAATGAGATTAAATATCTCAACAACCCTTCCTAATATCAACTGTTACAAGTAATGGAACTTACAATGCCCAATTTCTCTCTTTGAAATTCAAAAACATTTTAACCCAATGGCTTTGTAAAAATATTTGCAAGTTGATCTCGTGAGCCACAAAATGCAAGTAAGATATCTCCATCATTGATAAGCTCACAAATGAAATGAAAAATGTGTATCAATATGCTTGCTTGTTTTGCAAATGACATGATTTTTTGATAGAGAAATTGCAGAGTTGTTATATCAAAAAATAGGACTTGGCTCCTTCTAAACATTTGAAAGATCCTTCAATAGTCTTCTTAGCCACACTGCTTGACAAGCTACTAAAGTTACAGCTACAGACTCTATCTACAGATGATATTGAAACAATGGGTTGTTTCTTGGATGCCCATTAGATGAGATTGGTTCCAAGGTGAAAGGAATAACCTGAGGTGCTTTTGTGATCATCTAAACTGCTTGCATAATCATTGTATGTATAGCCTGAAAGTAAGCAATCATTAGAATGTGTGTAGAGGAAGTCATAATCTATTGTCCCTGGAACATATCATAAGATTATTTTTACAACCTTCCAACGGGGAATCATGGGTCATTCCATAAACTTGGAAACGAAACTAGCTGCAAGCATGATACCATGTAACACCCTCCCCGCACATTTACTCAAGATAACCGGTCCACCGGGGTAAACATGTGACGATAGGCCACTATGATGTGATTCAACTTCCCATGTACAGTTATGGAAGTGGAACCGATAGAACTAAACCAAACTGACCTTCCACACATGCTACAAAACCTCTAGGATCCAACCAACCCTTCGAGCTAACCAAACCCTCAGGAAACTTAACATTTCATTGATCTAACACCCCAGTCAATCCCCTGATAAGGAAATCATGTGGTTGTAGGCCTCCAGTCCCTCCCATAGCAAGGAAAGCTAGTGAATGTGGACTTTTTCAATTAGTTCTGTGTCGGCGACCTTGGATTTTTTGCCACTTTTTCAGGGTTAGGACTCAAACCACTGCCCAAAACTCCATGAGATTTCCAGAAAGGATAAATAACACTGAAATAAATGTAATAATGAACAAATTTGATCAATGACTTGATTGGACCCCTACTAGTGATGTGAAAAGAGCACAATTGACTATTTTCACAATTTCCCCAAATATTAACTAAGGTTGTTTTTATGTGAATGAACGAGAGAAGATTGATTTTTAAGTGCCTTAAACATAAAACTTGAAATTTGAAAAATAAGTATGGACAACGAAGAAAACATAGAATATTTGATGACGGAGGTCGTCCCTCTAGGACTACATCTCGAGGTCCGCTTCCAAGTGGGTATCCGTTGTATTAAAAATTCTCATAAGTCTCTTTACATCAAAATTCACCATTCTGGAATGTGCACACATGTATCAATGGAAACTATCAACTGAGAGGCCTCGACCTCAACTCTCCAACACAACTTATAGATTTTAAAAAGGCCCAATATTGGCCAAGTTATCCCTCAAAATGCATATTACAGGCACTGTACAAAACTATATTTAGAGCTTCAACTCAAAACTCCTCTACGCTCCGTGCAGTGGAAATTCTTTTATAATGTCAACGGGAGGTCCTGGGGTCAAACCCGCGGGCCTCCTGGGATTGGCTTTGCAATACATAGAAATTGTTTTGATATGGCACATCTATATGGTAATATATATTGTTTTTGTTATAACATATGGTTATATCGTATTAAAATCCATCCATATTAATCAATAGTTATAACAAATGTTTTAACATAGTTTACAAAGCCCAACAGTGAACCAACCTTCGACCAAACATAACACATGGTTTGAAACCTTGGAGCAGTGGTGATACAACAACAAACATTTGGCGTATGGTGTAAACTATAGTCTAACAGTGGTATACGATTGCGCCACATATATCAAACAATTATAAGAAAGTTTACACATTAGACTTTGGTGATATATGAATCTTCCCGCAAATATGTGGACTTTGCCAATAAATTTGGAGCGTTGATAACCAACTTTGGGTTTGGCAGGGCCGCCGGATATGGCGGGCTCCGCCAACCCTTCCCCCACATTCTAATTCAAACAAAGTTTAAATATAATAACGCACCCATAGATTAACAAAGTGAAGTCATGGATCAACGGTAAAGTTTTGTGATATCTGTTCGGAGGCATGGGTTCGACCCCCGACCCTGCCTGTTGACCTTTGACCTGCACTTTGAATAACACATGCATTGACTTTGACCTGCCACCTGTCATGATGTGAGACTGCCACTTGGCCTACAAAGGCCCATTTTTTTGTTTGTTTGACAATAACTTCATAACGTGTTTTATCACTCATACAGAGGCCATTTTCGAAACCAAATATACCAGCAGAATCAATGTGATGAGCTCTTTGACTTGGAAATGGTTTCATGAGCATTTGAGGCTTTTTAACTTTAAGCATTATGAGGATCCTCCTAGATCATTCCTCTCCGCTGGAAGCTTTTGGACCACCAAAAGTTTGGTTTTAAGCAGACATGAGGTGAGAGTACAATTCCCTCACTCTTCTGATCTCCATCCACCTTGCTTTGCTTGGATTCATGCCTTTGAGTCCCACTCGAAGGTACTCAAGATATCCTTGCCTGGAAGTGCAAAACCTTCCTATCCAATATGGTATCTTCCTATAACTCAGTCATACATTCAGGTGAAAAATCATCTACAGATGGAATTTGAGCATTTTCCTCTGGATCCATGATCATAGGAGGTTCATACAAATTCAAATTTCCAACAAGAATATATGTGCATGTATGGAGGAAAATTCAACCGGAATGCATTGTGCCCAATCTTTTCAACAATCTTAAAAGGAACTTACCTTATAGGTTTCAACCTTTTACCTTCACCTTTCATCCTTTCTTTGTTGATGTATAGCCATACTTTATCGCCAACTTGGAAGTGATGATCCATCTGATGCTTGTCATGACGCATTTTGTACCTAGCCTGAATTTTCTCCAATTGATCTTGCACTCCTTCATGAATCTTTTGATTGTTTCAATGAACTTGATTTCTTTGTCCACATCTCCATGTCCATCCTCATTGGCTTCTTCACCAAACATGAAGTCCATTCGTGATTTTGGCAGGTACGCATAACATGTTTCAAAAGGAGATCTACCAGTACAAGAACATACGCCAAAATTCCCTGAAAGAAGAGAATAATGTGCTGTCTTGATCACATGTACTCTTTCTCCCTGTGGTATACACAACTTTCCAAGATGGTACAATACCCTGTCATGAACATGATAATTCACTTCTTCCACCTGAGCACCATGAGTTAGTGATTCATAAACATCTTTGAAATCAGTATCTTCAGCATATTGTTCTATGTAAATTTCATGTGCTAATGAAATATTTTGCAAAATTATTGAAGCATTCAAAGAAGGTCTTGATAACATATCAGCTACTTTCTTGGTGGTACATTTCTTATAATTGATTACTAAGTGGAATTGCTACAAAAACCCCATTCATACATAATTTCGAGACTGTTGCAACTTAGTTTGAGATTGAAGGTGTTATCACTTAAGAATTCTAATGCCAAAATTCCTCACATTAGTTTGATGGTAAAGGTCGGTGCTAGTCTAAGTTTGATTTTTGTTTTCCTTAGAGTCTGAGTCTTAGGAGTCTTGAGTCAACTATGCATTCTCATTCAACACCGGTCATTCTCATTCATCATCGGTCTCATAGCCGTGTGTCAGTTTTGTTCAAAAGTTACTATGTGCCACAAAGATCTTTAGGTGATTTCGTAGCGCATGGAATCATTTTGAAGTGTTTTCGCAGCGCATAAATCCTTTTTAGCAGTTTCACAGCGCAACATATTTTAGGTGATTTTGTAGGGCATAATTCAAAATTTACACTGACTACGCTACGAAATCGGAGATTCGTGCAATCCGCAGCGAGTCTTTCCTAACTGTCAAATCTGTCAAGTTTAGTTATGGTTGCATCATTCACTGTCAGCTTATACAGTCCACATATCATGTCCAACCGCTTATCTCCATCATTACAACCACTAGGTACATGGGTATACACGGATTGCAAGTTCCAAGAAAAGCCAGGTATTCACAGTCTTAATGATGATTGTATTCGTTGCATGAGGAACAAATCTGTAAGTTTTCGATTTGAATGCATTGTTATCAAGCAAGGCAGTTATCAAGCGAGGCAGTTACCAAGCGAGGTAGCCATTCAAGCGAGGCAGAGATTGAAGTTTGAACAACACTAGAATTTCAAACCTCCATTACGCTGAAGTCTCATGGAGGGATCAGCAGAAAGAAAAGACCACAGATCAGGGAAATGTTTGAGAAACGAACCTGAAGGTGTAGACATTATCTTGAAACACAAAGAAGTTGAGCATGCATTCAAGCAGGTTGGATGTTGGAATTTTTGTGAGAAACTACAGGGAGGTCATGCACAAACCACCAAGGAATTTGCTTTGAATTTCACAGGGCTGAATTCAAAGGTTGGGATGCTCGAATTGCAAGTCTCACCAGAGGTAATATCCACAGTTACCGAGATTCCAAGGGGGCAAGAAACTTGGTTTAAGAATTTCAAATTTGATATGACTCCCTGCAAAGAGTTTCTGAAGCCAGAATACATTGACTCAGATTTAAACAAGTTTGTGCCTAGAAATTATGTCAAATACTCATATGCCAATCTGCTTACCTGTATACAGAGGTACCTTACCTGTGAAGGCAGATATAACAAGGTGTATTCATATCATTTCAAGCTCCTGCTACATTTCACAGGAAAGATATCCATTGATCTACCTTTTTACTTATTCTGTAGCTTAAGTAAAATGTGTGATAAGGTGCAGCTAAGAAAAGAAGCCTGTGAGACTTCATTGTTTCACCACGGTTTAATTAAGTTGATTGTTCTGCATGAACTCCAGAGAGTAGGTAGGGACTGGCCCACATTCATATTCATGTCTGGTTTCAAGAACGAGACCGGTCTCAGTCCTCAAGCTGCAAAAGATCTTCCAACAACAACTGGTCATCAGGCAGAAACAAGATCCAGGAGGTTTTCAAAGTTGAAGGCTAGGAAACAAGTAAGAGAATCCACCAAGCCACTAACTATCCAGGATACACCCCAGCAGTCCCTTAAAGAGAAAGCTCAGGTCAAAGAAGGTGCACATGAATCAAGCACAGGTGAAGGAGTTCAAAGAAGAAGGACTAGGAGCCAGGTAGCTAAAGAAAAAGGCAAGTCAGTGATTATTGAAGAAAGCCCTATTTCAAAGGGAGACTTAAATGACTTATTGCAAGCCATTGACATTGAAGAATCTCCACTAGTTCAAGCGGATTTGATAGAGTCAGGAAAAGACAAGGCTAAGAGAGTCAAAGCCTCGAAAAAACTCAAGTTTGATGATCAGGTTGATCAATTTGTCTTTAAGCCCAGAAGACCCATAACGAGGAAGTTTAAACAAATACAGGAGGTACTGCCAAGAGCAGATGAAACAGGGGAGGTGACACAGCCTCATGAAAGAAAAGATAAAGGCAGAGCAGTTACCATTCAAGAAGAAGATAGTGTGGAAGAGTTGAAAAGGAGGTTGGAATTGGCCAACTTTGAAATTGCTAGATTGAAGAAGGCCTCCAGGAAATTTGCAGTTAAGGAGGCTTATTTTAACCAAATGCAAGCTCAGTGGGAGGACAAAACATTTCAAATACCCAAGGTGGTTGATTTTAATGTTCAATTCCGTAGCTGGACTGTCCCTGCCATAAAGGAAACGCAGTTTATCAGAAAGGTCAATACCAACCTGAGAGCTGGGATCAGAGTCATGAAGAAACAAATTGAAGACTTAAAGATACAGTTAAGCCAACAGAAAAAATTTCCTTAAGGCAGTCACACATCAAGTAAGGTTATGTTTCAAATTTTGATGGTTTTCCTTGTTATAATCCTTCTTGAAGAATCATACCTTTCCATTCAGTTTTGAAAAGCTTTGGAGCAATTGAAAAGGATATTTAAATATCAAGAGGCTCAAAATAGCAAAATTTTGGTTGAAACTGTGTTTTTTGGAATTACACAGCAGTTTCGTAGCGCGCTACGAAACTGCTGAAGATGATGACTAACGCACAGCAGTTTCATAGCGCGCTACGAAACTGCTGAAGCTACATAATCTAAACTCAGTCAACTGATTTTGAAATACAAAGGGAAATTTTTTGAAAAAGGAATATCTTCAAGGGATCATCTAAAGGTATCAACTTTAAACAAGGTCAAGACAGGTGGAGGAAATTTATATTCGAATCCAACTCTAAAACTTTTTGTTATAAAGTGATCACCTTTACTACAGTCCAAGATATGTCAGACAGCTTGGAGGAGCTTTTGTCTTCACACATGGAAGAAGTTGACAGCAGATCAAAGACGTGGGATTTTGATATATTTTGTATAATCAAAGATGAAGGACATGGTTCATTGGATTTGAACATCTTTGAGGAAAACCAAAGGCCGATAAACAGGGGTAATTTCCTATTTTTCAGGGGCAATGGAGAAGATGTGACATTGAAGACCAGAATGGAGCTTTGAACATCCACCACAGCCAAACTAAAAAAAAATCACTTGTCAAAGAACGAGAATGATTGTAATTAAGGCTATTATTAGCATAATATGGATTTAGACTCCTATTTGATTTAGATCTCTAGAAAGTATAGTAGTAGTTTGTTACATTTAATAGGCAGTTAAAATTTGAATAGGTGTCATTAGAAGTAGATTTCGAGTTCCCCTCATGCTTGAGGAGGAATCTCAGTTAGGTAGAAGAGCTCTATATATAGGAGAAAGAGCAATGTAATAAGGGTTGGAAATTTATGAAAAAAAGCTCTGATATTTGGCTTATGTAAAGACTCTGTTTTTTTTTGGTAATACAGTACTGGCTTATGCTTCTCAAGAATCATAGAGAGTTCAATGTATGAGTTTCTTTTGTTGTCTTTTCATGTTATCTACAGTGTTATGAGTATTTGATTACTTAGAAATCGCTTACAGTGTTCTAATTTCCTTCATATACTCGTAAACTACCTTCTAGGTGTTTTATATGCTCTACCTATGTTGAAATCTGAATGCCTTGACTTTTATGCAAAGCCAATCCTACTGTTAATACTGAATAATATATAACTCCATAAGCCCAATGGATACTTGTTAGTTGTGTTTCCACCATTTTCATTTTTATTTGTTTCACAAGAGTTAGTCATCTTGATCATAATCAAAAACCTTTAACCCTTTGAGAGAGCCCTCTCAGGCTAAGGAGGCTAAGCCTTAGCTAAAAGATTGGTTTGAAACAGTTACTTGAAGTCTTCCTAGTCTGCAGCCTTCCAAGGTC
This sequence comes from Pinus tabuliformis, assembly GCA_031772625.1. Lineage (NCBI taxonomy): Eukaryota > Viridiplantae > Streptophyta > Pinopsida > Pinales > Pinaceae > Pinus > Pinus tabuliformis. The sequence continues at coordinate 955,015,826 of CM062807.1, forward strand.
AGATTTTGAGTTAACAGAAGGTACTGAAGTGGTTGATGATCTATATGAATCACTGTTTCTTTGTACATTAAATAATGTTTCCATTTCTTAACACTTTCCACTAATGCATATGATTCTTTATCGTAAGTTGGACAGTTAGAAACTACTTTAGAAAATGTTTCTGAATGAAAAAGAAATATGCTTTCCTTTTTGCAATAACACTGCACCCATTACATACCCACTAGCACCAGTTTCTCTTTAAAATGGTTGTTGAAGGTCTGGTAAAGCCAAGATTGGAGTTGTCACAATTTTTTGCTTTAAAGTATCAAATTATTTTTGTTGTTTTCCTCCCCACTGAAAGGAGACTTTAGAACTTGTTAAAGCATGAAGTGGTGATACAATAAAAGAGAAATGAGAAATAAACTTCCTCCAATACTGAATTGCACCCAAGAAACATCTAACTTTCATCACATTTTGAGCTCCTGGCCACTTACGAATTACATCAATTTTAGTTGGATCTATTTTAAGTTGACCTCCTCGAACTATGTAACCAATATAGACTAAGGACGTTTTTCCAAATTCACATTTAGAAGGTTTGAGATACAGTTTCTCTCTTTGCAACACATCAAAAACCTGTTTAACATGCTTTACATGTTCTTCCCAACTTGAACTGAAAATAGAAATATCATCTAGATAGACTATGAAAAAATTATCAATAAAAGGATGAAAAACATCATTCATCACTCTCATAAAAGTTGTCAGAGCATTGCATAACCCAAACAACATAACCAACCTTTCAAAAATCCCATGTCTAGTCTTAAATGAAGTTTTCCATATATCATTCTTTGCAATACGAATCTGATGATAACCACTTCTTAAATCCAATTTTGTAAAGTAAACAACATTCTTTAACTGGTCATGAAAATCATTGATTCTAGGAAAAGGATGCTTATTCTTAATGGTGATTTTAATTAAGGCTCTAAAATCAACACACATTCTCCATGTTCCATCTTTCTTAGGGACTAATATGATCGGTGATCCAGATGGAGAATAACTTGGTCGAATGAAGCCTTTATCAACCAATTCTTGAATTCGTTTCTTAATTTCTTCATTTTCTATGACCGACATATGATACATGCCAATATTCAAAAGAGGGGCATCAGATTATAATTGAATCTCATGTTGTATTTCTCGTTTTGGAGGTAGAATTTTTGGTTCTTTAAACAATTCTTTATAAGAATCTACTATTTCAACCAATTTGTCCTTAAACTGAGTATCACACCCTTGAAAATCATCATACTTATCTTTAGGTTGTTCTTTAACAAACATTAGAGCATACTTTTTAGTTGAATTTATGAGCCTTTTCAATTGACTTACATTGATTAAATCCAAACTTGTATTAATCCTGTGTGCCCTGACAACGTATTCAATTCCATCCTTAACAAGATGATACTTATTCTCCTTTCTATGAAATATGGCATCTCGATCATAAATATAAGGACTACCCAACACAACTCCACAAATATCCAAAGGAATCACATCTAGCTCAACTTCATCAACAAAATTAGTTGTAATTGCAAACCTTAATCGACATTGTTTTGCGACTTGAATTTGAGTGTTTTCTTTTAACCATCCTAAAGGGTATGGTTTTGGATGATTTTTAGTTTCTAATCCTAATTTCCTTACTAGTGACTCAGATATTAGATTTGCTTGTGATCCACTATCGAATAATGTGGCTATCTTAGTGTGCTTCGATATGATTTTTATGTGAAACAATTCAACTCTCTTATTTTCTTCAATCACATCATTAGAATTTGAAGAATATGCAGAACAAGTAGAACTAGAGCTAGATTCAAAAGGATTACCTATCAGATCCATAGCAGTTATCTTATTTTCATCACTAGAGTCGGATCCCAAATCTTGTTGGACTGCAGCATTAGCTTTCATCTCACCCTTCTTCTTAAGGGACTTCTTTGCTTGAGTTCTGGATGAAGCTTCCAACACTTGGATTCATCATGTCCAACCCTCTGACAATGAGTACTAGTAGGCCTTTCTCCTTCTTTCTTAGTTGTTGCCAATTTCTTCCCTTTCAACTTACTCTTCCCTTTGCCTTCTTTGGAATCTTTGTTCTCTGAATGCTTGAAAGGTTTCTTTGAAAATTTTGACTGAAAAGGACTACCACTTGATTCAATATGAATTGCTTGTACACACACTTCATCAAAGTCAGTTGGATTAAACATAAGCAATGTATGTTGTAAATAAGAATGCAAAATTCCAATATACTTCAACAGAGTATCCCACATGTCTAATGGAACATTAAGTGCTAACACCTTTTTCTTGAATTTGTATGTAAACTCTTGAACAATCTGTCCTTTATCTTTCCTTAAATCCTACCAATCAATTACAACCTATTGCATATATCCTAAAGGATAGAATTTCTTTCTAAGAGCTTTAACAAACTTAGACCATGAAGAGATAATTTTACCTTTATGCTTCAAATCTTATTGAGTTTTACTTTCCCACAAAATCAAAGTTGTTCCCCTCATTCTAAGTGTATCTAACTGATTTTTTGCAGATTCATCAACAATATTTTGAATTCTACAATACACCTCAAGTTTCCTTATCCAGTTATCTAAATTTTCAGGATTCATTTCACCATCATATATTGGCAACTCAAACTTAACATCAAGCTTCAAAAAAGGAGATTTATTTTCTTCTTTTGTGAGTCTGAATCTAAACTGGAATGATAAGAGAATAAGGAAGAAGAAGAAGATGAAGATGGAGGAGAAGGAGGTTCATTACCATTAGCTTTTTCCTTGCCCTTTTTCACTTCCGTGGCTTTAGAAGATGAAGCTACATCTCTAGTATTCTTGTCTTCATAAATTTTGGCAATCATCCTTTGCATATTAAGGAACATCTATTGAAATTTCTCCTCGCTCTTTATCTCAGGAGCTTCTCCTTCATTTGAACCTGCCATCTTTTGTGAGACTTTCCTCTTTCCAATCTCTGGATTTATCTCTTCAAGTTTCCCTTCTCCACGTTACAACCTGGATCTAGTCAGCATTCACATTGGAAAATATCCTACTTATACATGATTAACCTCGCTATGATACCAAAATATGACTCGAAAACAACATAATTGATTATTTTCACAATTTCCCCAAATATTAACTAAGGTTTCTTTTATGTGAATGAATGAGAGAAGATCGATTTTTAAGTGCCTTAAATGTAAAACTTGAAATCTAACAAATAAGCATGGACATCATAAATAAGAAGAAAACACAAAATATTTGATGATGGAGTTCGTCCCTCCTGAATTACATCTTCGAGTCCACTTCCAAGTGGGCGTCCACTGTATTAAAAATGCTCATAAGTCTCTTTACATCAAAATTAACCATTCTAGAATGTGCACACAGACATCAATGGCTACTGTCAACTGATAGGCCTTGACCTCAGCTCTCCAACACAACTTACAGATTTGAAAAAGGCCCAATATTGGCCAAGTTATGCCTCAAAAGGCATATTACAGGCACTATACAAAATTATATTCAGAGCTTCAATTCAAAACTCCTCTGCGCTTTGGCGCAATGGAAATTCTTTTATAATTTCCACAAGAGGTCTTGGGATCAAACCCGTGGGCCTCTCGGAATTGGCTTTGCAATACATAGAAATCGTTTTGATATGGAACATCTATATGGTAATAGATAGTATTTTTCTTATAACATATGGTTATATCGTATTAAAACCCCACAATATTAATCTGCAGTTATAAGAAATGTTTTAATATAGTTTACAAAGCCCGACGGTGAATCAACCTTCGACCAAACATAACATATGGTTTTAAACCTTGGAGCGATGGTGATACAACATAAAACATTTGGCATATCGTGTAAACTATAGTCCAACGGTGGTATACGACTGTGCCACATATATCAAACAGTTATAACAAATTTTACACATTAGACTTCGGTGATATATGAATCTTGCCCTAGATATGTGGACTTTGTTGATAACTTTGGAGCGTCAATAACCGACTTTGGGTTTGGCGGAGCTGCCAGATATGGCAAGCTCTATCAACCCTTCCCCCACATTGCTATCAAACAAAGTTTAAATATAATAAAGGGTCCATATATTAACAAAGTAAGGTCGTGGGCCAGCAGTAAAGTTTTGTGATATCTATTCGGAGGTTGTGGGCTCGACCCTCGACCTTGCCAGTTGACCTCTAACTTGCGATTTGACTTCCACATCCATTGAATTTTACCTGCCATGTGTCATGATGTGAGACTGCCACTTGGCCTACAAAGGCGCATTTTTTTGCATGTTTGACAATAACTTCAAAATGCGTTTTCCCACTCATACGGAGGCCATTTTTGACACCAAATATACCACCAGAATTAGTGCGACAAGATCTTTGACTTGGCACTGGTTTCATGAGAATATGATACTTTTGAACTTTTATCATTATGAGGATCGACTTGGATCAACTAGCCATGACAAACATTTCATCAAACATATCACAAATATGCATTCTATAAGTCATAACAACATATCTAAGCATAGGGGTCTCATACCTATTTGATAATCATTAAGAAGCATTGATGCATTATCACAATAGTTTCATTATCAACTATTAGGTCATATATTCATTTTTCATTCATTTACTAATCAAAACATGATGAGGGCCATACATCATCACTACCATAAAACATGCTCATAACAAGCATATAAACAACAACAATAACAAGGATATAACAACCATATAAACTACATAGTAACAACTACATTTACCCATAAAATACAAGAGGAAGAGATCTTATTGACATATGAAAAATGTAACCAAGTTTAGGAATTCCACGAACCACCTAACCATAGACTAGGTTGAACCACATATCTCTTTCATCTAGCCACCCTCGTGTCATATTCCAAACATGAATGTGGGATCTCATGGAACAATCGAAATAAAACCAAACCAAGTCTTCCATAGGCCAAACCACCTGAACCCTGAACCATTGATTCCACCTCAAGGTCGGCCATCACTAATTATCACTAGATTGGTCTCTACCCAAGATGTCAAGGAATCTAGAGAGTTTGTTCCAACCAGGGCTTCCAGGAATAGTAACTCAACCCACATCTGTTAGCGGGCTTCCAAAGCATTTTTCCAACCAGCGCTTCCAAGACTAGTAACTCAATATACCAAGGGATTCCATAGCATTTTTCCAACCAAGGCTTCTAGGACTAGTAACTCAACCTAAGTTGTTACAGGGCTTCCAGACAGTTTGTCCAACCAAGGCTTCCAATAACTAGTAACTCAACCCACAACCAAAAGAACATGTGAACCAACCAGAAACAAAAGGAAAGAAACCAAAAATACCATGGTTATCCAGGAAATGGAAAGGCTAGGAAAATCCACTATCAATCTAGGAAATCCTCCATGCTAATGATCATAACCAATAAACCACATGCATGTGCCATGCATGCAAAAACTAGCAAGGAAATCATACATACAACTCAGTACTTGTAATCCAAACCCATTATCATTGCTGATCCCATTGTCCTCTTGTGTTTTCATGCTCTTCCTTTCCTTCTATCTCCAAATCCCGAGTATGCCACACTCCTCTAAGAGTGCTCCAAGGAAACTATAAGTGTTGCGAAGTATGAGAGAGAGAATAAAAGAGAGAGCTCCAAGCTAAAACTGACAAAAATATAACACTAATAAAATCCATGAACTAATCCTCAAAAGCCCTTTTATCATAATGCCTCTATTTTCTTCATTTTCCTTTATTTTTCCTTCAATTTACTTCTGATGAAAAATTGTGACCTTTCACCTTCCTTTTCTCCTATTTTCCTTTATTTTCATAAACAAATTCCAATTGATGCCTCTTTTCCTTTTCCAAATTCCATAGCCATAATAAACTGAAAGTAACACCCCACTAGGATTTTTTTTCCCACCATTCAACTTGGAATATATTTGACGTGACCTTGGTATTATATTTTTTTTACATGGAAATTCAACTAGGGTTGTTACAGAATGCTCCCCCTTGGGGGAACACCATTCTCGGTGTTCAATGACACCTATAACCATCAAGCCGCTGGAAAAAAAAAAAAACATACTTCCCAAGGAGCGTTATAATAGAACTCATAGCAATATTTACAATATCATCAAGTGAAAATATTATAAACATACCGCTTACTAGAGCTTTACAACACAAATCATTACTGTATTTATAATTGCAACCACATATATGCTCATGCACATTTTCTTCGACTAGCAAATAATTGTATTGTCTATGGATCTTTATAAATCTGGCTCAATACAATATTTACAATAATGTACACATATAAACATATGCACATTTGATCATCCATTAAATAAAAGGATACAATGGTCGAATCAACAACAAGCGAATCTAGAGGCTTACACCTCCACCCTCAAAGCAATACTAGGATTCACCTCCTTTCTAGGAAGTCCAAAATCCACTACCAAAGTCAAATCTGCATCCAATGCCCCACGCTACAATCATGCACCACTTGTCCTCTCAGTGAATAGTTACCCACTCATTCTTCCACGGCACACTCCCATTATGCTTTTGATTCCATCTGACAATGCTAGTGACCAAAACAAATCCATCCACATCCTTCCCTTCTCTATTGTATAGTCCCTTGGGAAATTCGGTCACCCCCTTCCATGCATTCACACACCTTTCAAGTTCCACAGGCATCCCCTTCTCTTCTACATAGTCCCTCGAGTGACCCCTCCCTTGGCAAAGGTTTCCTCGCATCAGAAGGTAGAAAAACCAAGGCATATCCTTGCCTCAAAACCATCATATATGTCATAACATGCTCATGGAAATCAATGGTCACTAGTGGGTACTAGTGTCCCACAATGGCCCTACTCCTAAAGTGCTTTACTAGCATATTGTTGTCTGTTCCAATTTTTTTTTTTTTGCTGCTACTGCTTGCAGTCAGTTTTCAACCACCCAACACGAGAATTTTCATGCTTTCCTACACCAAGCACATAATTATCATTAGATTCAAATCAAATTGAAATAAATTCAAATCATACCTCATTAGTTGCTCGTCAATAAGGTACACCTGTGATTCTGTTTACATCCTATCACAACAATTCAAACTAGTTGTTTGATCAAATCATCATGTATGAACATATCACATCCAGTTAGCTCAAAATGTAACCATCATATATCAAAATCATAAATCACATGCAACCATAATCATAGATCACATGTTACCATCATAAATCAGAATCATAGATCACATGCATAATAAAACTGAAATAAAATATTGATACTTATCCTTCAATCGGTCCTTTCTTCTTCCTTTGTCCTTTCTGTACACACACCAAATTAGTTTCCACACTAGGAGGCACCCAATGTCTTTTCTTCTGTTCAATCACGTACACATACACATAATTTACATCACTCACATACACCCACAGACGGTGTACCACACCATACATACACCCACAAACGGTGTACCACACCACACATAGACCCACAAACAATGTACCACACCATACATACACCTACACCCACTGTACAACACAATACACATATGTACACAAAGTACAACACAACGAATACACATGTCACGACACCATGACTACACAATGCACATATATAATATCGCATGTAAACAACACATCAAGTGTGACATGTACACAATACCACATGTAGAATATGTACACAATACCATTTGTACACAACACAGTGTGCACAATGTGTACACAACATCACATGTACACGACACCACCTACACAACACCCCATGTACACCACACTACCTATACAATGTGTACACAATACCTCATGTACACACCATCATATGCACGACATGTACATGACACCACATGTACATAGTGCCACATGCACGACATATACACAACACCAACTGCACACAACGCCACATGCACATAGCACCACATGTACAATCATGCACACAACACCATATGTACATTACACCACATGTACAACATGCACACAACACCATATGTACATAGCACTACATATACAACATGTAGATAGCACCATATGTACATAACACCACATATCCAACATGTGCACAACACCATATGCACACAACACGACATATCCATCAAGCGCACAATACAATATGTACAGAGAACTGCATATCTGATATGTACATAGAACCACCTATACCTAGCATTGCATATGCAATATGCATACAACACCATATATACAACAAGCACACACCACCATAGGTATAATCACTTAATATACAATATGCACAACATATACACAACAATAGAATTGAACATCCAAAACCACACTATCTCTACCAAGCAAGCTTACTTCCAGTATCTCTCTGCTATCCATGCTTATCCTAGCATGTCACGGATCACACTATTTTCATTCCACTGATGTATCTATCAACATTACATGTCCATAACGTAAACATAGGCATGGTATAAACACATATTATCAAATCGTATCCACATGATACTAACCTTTTAAGTTTTTCAAGGCTACCCTTCCCACTTGATTCCCCATAAGACCAGGAACCTCTTTCGTTCCATTTACTTGTGTAAGCAATCATTCCTCCACAAGAATGATCCCTGACAACCCTGTCAGATAGTGACATAGATACATAGATACATAGATACACACGTATATATAAACATTAGCATAAAACAATCATGATCCTATCATAAAATGACATGCATATGTCATACATACATGTATACATATATACGGATATCAACAAAATAATGATGACAACTTAATTACCAGATATCATAATGTCAAGGTTAATAAAACTCCATTTATCCGTGCACAACATTGAAAATCAATAATTCCCAACTTAGTCAAGGAATATGATGCCTAAAATATATTTACTTTACCTTTTATTTTACCTTTATCTTGGTTGTCCTACCACCGTCCATTTATCCCAATGGACCCAACCAACTCAAATGGTTGTCATAATTTTTCCTTCAGCTTCCCTTTGCATGCACCAGGCTTCATTTGGGTCTTACAATACCTATTGAGTACCACACAGCTTTCCCTGATCTCCATTAACTTCCTCCTTCCCAACCAATTTATAAGGCCCTCAAAACATAAAAGAAAGAACAAGAAACAAACAAGAAGAAAACAATGAAACACCAATAGCAATACAACACCACAAACAAAGTGGCAAGGCCTTGCACCAGACACAATCAAACCCATAAATCAAGCTCAAACAAATCACAAAGCACCAACATCCCAAGACTCTCAACCGACACCATGACTCAACCCCATGGGTTCCCAATTCCTCCAAGGGAAATTCAACCTAAGCCTTCTTCAAGATTTTATGGCAGTCTCTTTTTCCATGCAATCCTTGCATCATACTACCATAAACACATAACTGCCAGTGTACAAATAAATATAACAATACATTAGTTACCTTACCTTGTTGTACCCAACACACTGACATGTAACTGAGCTTGTACATATATCATCTCTCAAGGGACTCCATTCCCTTAACGAATCTAGCCATAGCTGAAAACCAGCTTAATATATATTTCAAATACATGTTTAGGAATATAACATATATCCACATAATATCATACAAAATCTAGATTAAGAAGACTTTCTGTATTCAAAGCATTCATTCTTTTGGAATTGTGGTTTCTAGATATATCCAAAACAATTCTCACCCAATTCCTTTATTTTACCTTTTTACTTTGTTGTAATCGAGTCTTACTATGTATTATCACATCACCCAACTATTAGTTATATAAAAACATCAACTATTACCTTGTCACACTAATACCAAGCATGTTTCCCTGCAACTAATCACACATGTCAGCCACACATTCCAAATATCAAGACATCATGTCTATTAGTTTGAAACCAAATTTTACCTGTAGGTTTTAACCTTGTACAGAAATTACCTGCATACGAATTCTAAAACACATAAAATAAACAATGTGAGAGCATAACACATAAAACACATATACACAGAGATTTTCCCCAGGATCCCAAAATCGGGACTACTAGCGTGATTTTTCATTATGTTCCTTTCATTGTTATAATACATATTTATACATGCCGAAGCATCCAATACCATGGACCGAAAACCATCGTGTCCAAAAAACATGTGCGAAAGTCATGCACAAAACCATAGGTGGGTCTGCCCATCCTAACATAGGGTCCAAAACCAAAATTTTCCGAGGCGCTGCCCCGGACCCCATAAAGTGGGGCTATGGGTACGCCTCAAACCCCCTATGAGCCCCCCCCCCTGCCCACTACACAATTGGCGCAACGAAGGGGGGCTCCGCCCCCCCTCTAACCCCCCGGTTAACTACGTGGGCTAGTCGTGGAAAGAATATAACACAACCAAGCATTATCCCACTTGTTGTTTTCTTTCCACAGGGGGCCAGAAGAGAGCTTAGTCATTTTTCTAGCCCTGAAATGCCCATTGTCTCTCTACACCAAGAGAACTTCTCAGAGCTCACAGATTTTGTCAATGCCTCTGCAGTATTCTTCAGAGTGTCCACTTTTACTAGCAACACCTTTTTTTCTTCTATCATATACCTCACAAAGTGATACTGAACATCAATGTGCTTTGTCTTTGAATGATATGCAGGGTTCTTTGCCAAGAAAATTGCACTTTGGCTATCACAGTCTATCCTTATAGCTTCCTGTACTAACCTCATACTTGAACACAATCTCTGCAACCAAACTGCTTCCTCGCTTGCATGAGTGGCTGCCCTGTATTTTGCCTCTGTAGTTGATAGTTCCACTATAGATTGTTTCTTACTCATCCAACTGATTGCACCTCCAAATAGGTTAAACTCATGCCCATTTGTAGATCTTCTTTGATCCAGATCTTTACCCCAATCTACATCAACAAAGCCACGAATATCCAACACTCTGTCCAATCCTGGTCTTCCTTGGTAGCACAAACCATAATCACTAGTGCCACGCAAATACCTGAAAACCTGCTTCACTACTGTCTAATGCTCCTTTCCTAGTTTTGACATAAACCTACTCAATACTCCCACTGCATGTGCAATGCCTGGTCTAGTACAGACCATTGCATACATCAAGCTACCAACTGCACTTGCATATGGAACACGAGACATGTTCTCTTCCTCTTCTTGTGTCTTGGGACACTGTTCAGCAGATAACCTCACACCTACAGGAATAGGAACCTTCACCGGTTTACTATCTTGCATATTAAACCTCTGCAGTATTGTCTCAACATACTTCCTCTAGTTTAACCAGAGCTTCCTCTTTGCCTGATCTCTTTTAATTTTCATGCCCAAAATATAGTTTGCAGCACCAAGATCTTTCATGTCGAATTTGGAGGACAATTGGGTCTTCAAATCCTGGATAATTTCTTTGTCATTCCAACCAGCAACATATCATCCACATACAAGACCAGATAAATAACACAGTCACCAATTAATTCAAAATACACACAGTGATCTGCTTTGCTTCTGGTGAAGCCAAGTCCCCGTATAAATGTATCAAATTTCTGATACCACATCCTTGGTGACTGTTTTAACCCATACAGAGAATTCTTTAACTTGCATACCAATTCTTTCTTACCCTTCACCGCAAAGCCTTCAGGTTGCTTCATGTATATTTCCTCTTCTAGATCCCCATGAAGAAATGTTGTCTTCACATCCATCTGTTCTACCTCAAAATCAAAAGCAACAGCAACAGATAAAAGTAATCTAATAGAAGTTACCTTGGCAACAGGAGAAAAAATATCACCAAAATCAATTCCCGACACCTGGGAATAACCTTTTGCTACCAACCGAGCTTTGTATTTCTCCACCTTTCCTTCTGCATTTGTCTTCTTCTTGAACACCCATTTGCTGCCAATGGGTTTCCTTCCAGCCAGCAACTCCACCAGATCCAAAGCCTCATTTTTGTGCAAAGATGCCATTTCATCAACCATTGCCTCTTTTCAGAGTTTGCCATCCTCTGAATCTACTGCTTCCTTCATAGTTTTGGGATCATCGTCAGTAATAGATAAAGCAAAATTTGAACAGAAAGCAGATGGACTATACCTTTCTGGCTTCCTTCTTTCTCGAACTGATCTTCTCACACCCAGAGTTTGTGGCTCTTCATCTTCTGATTCCTCCTCTGCTGTAGACTCTGATTCTTCCTCCTTAAGCTCAAACTCTATATTCTCAGGTTCCTTTTGTTGGACTTCATGTTTAATAACATCTTTTACCTCTCTGAACACCACATCTCGGCTGTACACAACCTTCCGTGTGACTGGGTTCCAAAGCTTATAACCCTTTAAACCATCCTTATACCCAATAAAGATGCACTTTTCAGATTTACTATCCAACTTGGTTCGTTTCTCCTTTGGAACATGTACATATGCATCACATCAAAATACCCTCAGATGTGAAAGAGAGGGTTTCTTACCAGTCCATACCTCTTGTGGAGTCTTATCCTCCAACGCTGATGAAGGTGACCTGTTGACAAGGTAACATGCAGCATCCACCGCCTCTGCCCAGAATTCCTGTCCTAGCCTGGCACCACTGAGCATGATTCTTTCCCTTTCCATCAACGTCTTATTCATTCTTTCTGCAACTCCATTTTGCTGAGGTGTATATGGAGTAGTCTTTTGTCATTCTATACCACACTTCTTACACAATTCTTCAAATTCCTTGCTGCAAAACTCTCGACCATTATCTGTCCTCAACACCTTTATCTGCTTCTCTGTCTCATTTTCCACGAGAGCCTTAAACTCTTTAAACCTGTCAAAGGCTTCAGATTTCTTCTTAAGGAAATATATCCATGTATTCCTTGAGAAGTCATCTATAAATGATACATAGTACACAGACTTACCCAGTGATGGAACCTTCACAGGTCTAAACACATCACTGTGCACAAGCTCTAATATCTATTTCACCCTCTTACCACCAGAGGGGAAACTCACCCGATTCTGCTTTCCATATACACAATTTTCACAGAAATCAAAATCCAAAGAGCTATTACTCATACCTTCTACCATACCTTTACCATGAAGTATTCGAAGGCCCTTCTCTCCAATATGTCCAAGCCTTTGATGCCACAACATGGTCTTCTCTCCAGAGACCACTAGATTTTCTGCTCCACTTTTAGGAACCACAGAACCGTTGCACCCATCAATAACAATGCTACCTTGCAGCTTGTACAGAGTTCCAATTCGAACTCCCCGCATCAATACCAGTGCTCCCCAAACCATTTTGTAGGTATCCTTCTTTAACACTATTTTTACACCTGCGTCATCCAGCTTGCTTACAGAAATCATGTTTCTGGCTAATGCAAGAATATGTAGAACACCTGGAAGTGTTCTAACCCTTCCACCTTGCAACTTCAACTTTACTTTTCCATGACCAACGATTCTAGCCTTCCTTTCATCCCCCAAGAAGACATCATCACCATCGTATTTCTCATACTCGCAGAACCACTCTGTATGGGAGTGAAGTGAAAGGATGCACCTGAGTCAATCAACCATGCCTCATGATCTACATGTGTACTTGAAGAAGCCAAGTACACATCCCCACCTTCATCTGAGGTGGTTTTTGCCTCTACAGAAGGAGCGTCATCAGATCCCTTTCCTTTATCAGGAGCTTTAGATTTACATTCCCTTTTGTAGTGCCCTTCCTTTCTGCATTTCCAGCACACCACCTTTATAGGTTTTCCTGGAGATTTAGATCTCCCTCTAGATTTAGATCTCCCACTCGATGACTTATTTTTGTTTCTGTTATGGGACCATCCTCGTATAGACAAGGCATCACCATTCTGGCTCTCCATATTTTTCCATCTCATCTCCTCCATCAGCAAGGATGAGACTATTTCATCAAACAACAAGGTAGTTGCATTGTTACCTATTGCAATAACCAGACTATCCCACAAATCTGGTAGAGAACACAACAAACTGATGCACTCATCTTCATCTGAAATTTTAATATCAACAGATGCTAACTGACTTACCATAGTATTAAATGCATTCAGATGCTCTGTCACTGAGTCTCCATCTTTCATCCTCAGGTTATACAGCTTTTTCTGCAGGAACAGTTTATTCACCAGAGACTTAGATTGGTACAAATTCCCTAACTTGTCCCACAAAGCCTTCACCATAGCTTCCCCTGATACATTCAGCAATACTGAATTTGAGACACACAATCGTATTGTGCTCTTTGCCTTCCGATCCAACTTCTTCCATTCTTCATCAGACACTCCCGTTGGTTTAGTACCTGGATCTACTGCGATACACTGATTTTTATCCACCAACAAATCCTCCATCTTGAGTTTCCACAACTCAAAACTCTGACCATTAAATTTCTCGATCTCTATCTTTCCATTGCTCGCCATCTTCTTTCACCACCAGAATCGATCTCGCAGATCTCCCACTGAATAGGGTCTACCACAGGCTCGAGCGAAACCCCTCAACAACAAAGGCATCCCCTTAAAGCCAAAACAGCTCTGATACCAAATGTAGGTTTTAACCCTGTACAGAAATTACCTGCATAAGATTTCTAAAACACATAAAATAAACAATGCGAGAGAATAACACATAAAACACATATACACAAAGATTTTCCCCTAGATCCCAAAACCGGGTCTACCAGCTTGATTTTTCATTATGTTCCTTTCAATGTTATAATACATATTTATACATGTCGAAGCATCCAATACCATGGACCGAAAACCATCGCGTCCAAAAAACATGTGCGAAAATCATGCACAAAACCATAGGTGGGTCCACCCATCCTAACATAGGGTCCAAAACAAAAATTTTCTGAGGCGCTGCCCCAGACCCCATAAAGTGGGGTTACGGGTATGCATCAAACCCCCTATGACCCCCCCACTACACGATCAACGCAACAAAGGGAGGCTTCGCCCCCCCTCTAACCCCCCGGTTAACTACGTGGGCTAGCCATGGAAAGAATATAACACAACCCAACATTACCAAGACTAACAAGCATGTCATAATCAAGAGTCGACTCACAATCATTAATCATAATGCTACAACTAGCACTCACTTATACTCAAGTACATACCAATTGTCTCAGCACATAATGTGTTAATACAACCATATTAAAACAAGATCATTCCTTTAATGCAATCTTGTAGACACATACTCATATCATGCAAGTAATCAAACATTCAGACAACAGATAGGCGACATAATAGACACCAAACAATCAAGCACCAAATAAATGACATAATCAAACTCATACCCTAATGTATCTAAAGGGAGGCTATCTTGTATGCACAATAAATATATATTAGCACAATATAACTTGACAATACATCAACTCAAACATAAATAAGGTCTTGATATCCATAATGGTAACTAGCTAACATGTTCACATATGCACAGTCAGTCTAGAGTAGTACAACACAATATCGCAAATATGTTGGCTCATACTAGAATATCGTAACTATAACCATCTTCATGCCTAACATAAAAACCTCTATGATGATCTTCTATTACCCCAAGGTCTAGTGTTGCAAGCTCACCTTGATGATATGCATATTCTGCTTCATCTAAATCAACACATTAGCATCATATCATATCAATAGCATCATGATGACCTAAATTGCATACAATGACCTCACAAGGCATGTTTGACCTACTATATATGCATAACTATATCCATGACAAGCTAGCATAACAACATACTGACATTGACATGCATAGAAAATGCATAACCAACATGCACTCATGATGACCACATCCAACATCAACACCATCAACTTCCACCTAACAACACAATTGTAATAATGACCATCATCATGCATACATAACAAGAACATATACAACCTATATGCATACATGATGACCACATCCTCCCATCCAGTCCAAGTGTTGAACCATGATATGATACCACTATGGGGTATCAGATATCACCCAAAGAGAATGGAAAGCATCCATCACCCAAAGAGAATGGAAGGCATCCATCACCCAAAAAGAATGAAAATACCTCTCATACCACTGTGTAACACCCTCCTCCAAGTTTTACCCAAGCTAACCTATCCATCGGGGTAAACATGTTATGATAGGCCACTATGATGTGATTCAACTCCCCATGTATAGTTAAGGAAGTGGAACCAATGGAACTAACCCAAACTAACCTTCCATACATGCTACAGAATCTCCAGGAGCCAACCAACCCTTCTAGGAAACCAACCCCTCAAGAAACTTAAATTTTCACTAATCTAACACCCCAATCGCTCCCTTGACAAGGAAATCATGTGGATGTAGGCCTCCAATCACTCCCACAAAAAGGCAAGGAAACAACTGTGGACTTTTTTAGCTAGTTTTGTGTCAGCGACCCCCTATTTTGTGCCACCTTTTCAAGGCCATGACTAAGGCCACTACCCAAAACTCCACAAGACTTCCAGAAAGGATAAATAATATTGAAAAAAAGGGTACTAATGCAAACATTTGGTAAACAAATTTACTTGACCCCTACTAGCCATGATAGGCATTTCGTCAAACATATCACAAATATGCATTATATAGGTCATAACAACAAATTTGAGCATAGGGGTATCATACTTATCTAAGAATCATTATGAAGAATTGATGCCTTATCGAAATAGCTGCATTATCAACTATTAGGTCATATATTCATTGTTCATTCATTTACTAATCAAAACATGATGAGGGCCATACATCATCACTACCATAAAACATGCTCATAACCAGCATATAAACAAAAAAATAACAAGGATATAACAACCATATAAACTACATAGTAGAAACTTCATTTACCCATAAAATACAAGAGGAAAGAGATCTTATTGACATATGAAAAATGTAACCAAAATTGGGACTTCCACACACCACCCGAACATAGACTAGGTTGAACCAATTCTCTCTTTTAGGCGTTCACCCCTATGCCATATTCCAAGCATGAATGGGGGTCTCATGGAACAATCCAAATAAAAACAAACCAGGTCTTCCATAGGCCAAAACCACCTCAACCCTAAACCAGTAATTCCACCTCACGGTCGGATATCACCAACCATCACCAGATTGGTCTCTACCCAAGATGTCAAGCCCTGCAGAGCGTCTCTTCCAACCACGGATTCGAGGTTTCATAAGTCAACCCACAACTATTGTGAGGCTTCCAGAGCATTTTTCAAACCAGGGGTTCCAGGACTAGTAACTCATTCCACCAAGGGATTCCAAAGCGTTTTTCCAACCAAGGCTTCGAGGACTAGTAACTCAACCCACATTGTTATAGGGATTCTAGATCGTTTTTCCAACCAAGGCTTCTAGGAACTAGTAACTCAACCCACAACCAAAGGAACATGAGAACCAAACAAAAACAAAAGGAAAGAAACCCACAACACCATGGTTATCCAGGAAATGGAAAGGCTAGGCAAATACACTATCAATCCAGGCAATCCTCCATGCCAATGACATATCATAACCAAGAAACCACATGCATGTGCCATGCATGCCAAAACTAGAAAGGAAATCATACATGCAACTCGGTACCTGCAATCCAAACCTGTTGTCATTGTTGATCCCATTGTCCTCTTGCATTTTCTTGCTCTTCCTTTACTTCTTGCTCCAAATCCCAAGTATGCCACACTCCTCCAAGAGTGCTCCAAGAAAACTCTGTGTCTCGGAGTATGAGAGAGAGCGAATAGAAGAGAGAGCTCCAAGCTAAAAGTGACAAAATATGACACTTACAAAAGCCATGAATTGATCCTCAGAAGCCTTTTTATCATTATGCCTCTATTTTCTTCATTTTCCTTTATTTTTCCTTTAATTTACTTCTCATGCAAATTTGTGACCTTTCACCTTACCTTTCTCCTATTTTCCTTTATTTCCATAAACAAAAGCCTAGTAATTCCTCTTTACCTTTGCCAATGCCTTTTCCAATTTCCATAGCCATAATAAACCAAACTAACACCCCACTAGGATTTTTTTCCCACCATTCAACTTGGAATATGTGTCCCATGACCTTGGTCTTATATTTTTTTTACATGGAAATTCAACCAGGGTTGTTACATATCAGGTCTAGTTGTAATCAGGTACCAGAGACTACCAAATAGACTTTTATACAATGTGGAACCAATTGGTGGTGCTACATCTTGTTTTCTGAAATTGGTGTCTTAAGTAATTTGAGTATCAATTGGTTTTCAATTGATCATTCTGAATTTTTAAAGGATGTCAATGGCATATTTTATTGACAAACGAAAATGCCATTAGCATATTGTTGAATTTCAATGCCTAAGAAGTAATTCTTGAGCCCTAGATTAGTCATATAAAACGGTGTTTGCATGGTTGCTTTGAATTCTTCTAAAATCATATTTCCTATATATAGGAGATCATCAACATAAAGGAAATCAATGATAATTTTATCTCATGAGTTTTAGTATACAGAGGTGGCTCATGACTACTTCTACAAAATCTACTTTTGATGAGGTAATTGTCGATGCAACTGTACCAGGCTTGGTCAACTTGTTTCAACCCATACAAGGCTTTCTTCAACCTGTACATCTTATGCTCCTATATTGGAACTCCAAAACTAGGAGGTTTGTAAACCTCTTCTTGCAATATACCATTTAAGAAAGAAAATTTTACATCAAGTTGAAAAACTTTCCATTTGTGTTGAGCCATTGTGGCTAGAATAGTTCTAACGGTGTCTAACTTTGCTGCCGAAGCAAAGGTTTCACCATAGTCAACACTAAATTTTGGTGAGAATTCTTTGGCAACCAACCTTTCCTTATGTTTCTCAATTTATCCTTTTTCCTTTAGTTTGTTCTTGTATACCCACTTTACACCAATTTTGGTTTTGTCTATTAGGAGATCAAATAGTTCCCAAGTCTCTTTCTTCTCTATGGGAACAATTTATTGATTCATTGCATCAACCCAATGTTTTTGTTTTACTTCCTCTTCAAAATTCATTGGTTGATAAGAAAGAAAGGAAAAAAAAAATCTACTGATCAAAGTCATGCTCCTGCTCATATATTTCTCTAATGGTTCTAGTTTTCTAATTGTCTTATGAAGATGATGAATCACTGTTGGATCCACTTCTAGAAGATGTACCATTTTCACAGTGTTATGGCTCTTCCTAAACCTACAATATTGGCACCCGTGGTGGATGAACAGGATGATTTAAAGAGTCATTAATTTCATTAAACCAAGATTTATTTTCAAAAAATTTTAACATGTCTTCTTAAAACAAACTTCTTGGTAACTAGATTGTAGAGTCTATAGGATCTTGACTATTCACTATAGCCTACAAAAATACAACTTTCAATTCTATCATCAAGTTTCTTTCACAGGTTTTGTTGACGTCGCGATCAACACCCTCCAAAATTTTTCCCACACTTAAATTTTGGAGCCTACCGAGGATATTACGGTCTGTCACCCTATGGTAACTCCATGGTTGATTGATGCTTTCTAAAGGTTTCAAGTCTTCTTCCTAATTTTGAACTATCAATTCACTTGCACACACATGCTCAGTCTTCGATGGGTTCTTGGGCACACTTGTTTTATGCAAGCTTGAACAAGAATAACATCACTCCTTTAGACATTGTTTATTCAATATTCAACTCATGTCGATAGTCAATGCACACGTTCGTTGACCGTCTCCCTCACTTTGGTTGTGTTTGCATGTAACAACCCCTCGTTAAAAAGTTCATGTAATAAAAGTTAATAAAGGAAAAATAAGACCATGGTTAAGGGACACTTATTCCAAGTTGAATGTTGGGCAAAGATATCCTAGTCGGCATCACTAGATATGTTTATGGCTAAGGGAAATTAGCAAAGGCAAAAAGGAATTTTTGGAACATTTATTTATGAAAATAAAGGAAAATAGGAGAAAAGGGAGGTGAAAGGTCATAGGTTGCATGTGAGGAGGAAATTGAAGGAAAATAATGGAAAATGGAGAAAATAGAGGCCTCATTGATAAAAATTCCTCTGAAGATCAGTTGGTACCTTTTTTCAGTTTAGTTTTGGAGCTCTCTCATTATTCTCTCTCTCTCTCTCTCACTCTTAGACACAGAGTTTTCTTGGAGAACTCTAGCCTTCGAGCAAGGAAGGAAAAATCAAGAAAAGGAAAGGAAGGAAAGCAAGGATCAAGCAAGGAAGAGAAGAATAAAGAAGCTTCAATGAGAATAATTGTAGGTAACATATTCCATGTGTGATTTCCTAGCTAGTTTTGACATGCATGGCTTTGCATGTTGGTGTATGGTTCTCTTGTTTTCGGTGGCTTGGTTTTGTCAGGTTATGACAGTGGTTTTCATCCTAGCCTTTCCTTTTCCAGATAGCCATGAAGTGATGGGATTGTTTTCTCGGTTTTTGAGATTTGCAATTTTCCGGATGGTTTTGGAATCTAGGGTAGAGGTATTCTCAGGAAAATCCCAAAGGCGTAGGAATCCCTTGACCAGTTTTGGTGGGATACATGATAAAGCCTAAGGGTGGAGTCTAGGTTTAGGGCCTAGTGATATGGTGTGGATTGCGGTAAATCCTGAGAGACTAGTGTCTCAATTTAGGGCCTAATGATACAGTGTGGATTGTGGAAAATCATGAGAGACAAGGAGACACAAAATTTCTCAAGGATGGTGATGGAGTCTGGAGGCATTCCTAGTTCGGTTTGGTTTTGTGATCATGGTGCCAGTTTTGGTAAGATCGTTGTTTGGTGAGGGTGGAGGTGGTTTAACCTTTAGATTCCCTTTGTTTTTTTGGGTTGTTTTATCCATGAGATCCCAAATTCATTCTTGGAATATGGCACAGCTGAAAGAAATAATTGGTTCAGCCATGTCTACAATTGGGTGGTATGTGGAAGTCCCGAACCTAGTCGACTTTGCCTATGTTTAATAAAATCTAAGTTCTCTTGTTTTTGTACTTGTTAATATGTGGCTTTAATGGCTATTATCTCATTGTTATTTTCATGGCTTAATGTTGGTTATAAGCATGGTTATGTGACTGGTTGTTGTCATGGTTATTTTATGTAGCTACCTGTAATTGAAAGGATAATGGATGCAAGACCTAATTGATGTCAAAACAGTTAAGGGAAGAGGGTGGTGATCCTTCTTGTTAAGTCTCATATGAGTTATCAGTCATTTATTCTCTGTCTTGTATTCATTTCCTATAGATTGCATTGATGCCAAGTGTTTGACAGAATGTTAGTCCCGGTTGGGGATGGTCAGGCCTAGTCCTGGAGTCAGTTTTTGATTTGTAAGACTTGTTATTATGTAAATCATGGATTCTGAAAGTGTCATTGAGTTCTAGGCAGTGACCTGGGCTTTGGGCTTGAAAAAGTGGCTCAAATGTCAGGGACGCTAGCACATAATTAAGCAGAAAATTCCCTAGATGCTGGCATATCATGCTATGGGAGCCCCCAGAGTCTTTTAGACGTTGGCATGCCCATATCATGGGAGTGCCCAGGGGTTAATTGGTCTAAAAACTCAGTGGGACCCATGGGTTGGTTACCTAAGAGGTTTGGATGGTTCATGGGAGTCCTCTTACTGATGTGGAAGATATGTATGGTGTGCTTTCGTCAGTTCCACTTCCTTAAGCTAACTTAGGAGGTTGAATCATATCATATGAACTTCTTGTCACATGTTTACCCCAGTTGTCTAGATACTTGGGTAGATGTGGGAGGAGGGTGTTACAAAGTGGTATTAGAGCATGGTTCACCCCTCAGAATGGATGGGTTGTGTGTTGGTCATGCATTCATGTCGGTATCACATGTGTTAATCATGCTTTCAGTGTATGTGCTTGTTGCTTATGCATGGTGTTGGTCATGGTTGCGGTGATGTCGCCATGTGAAGGAAGATTTTTTTGGGTGAAGTGTAACATCATGGGTGTATGATTAGTTATATGTTTTTTATGCTTACGTGTTGTCAGTGTATAGTAATATGGTTGTCGTTTTCATGCATGAGGTCATGGTATGTGTAGTTGATATGGTCATGCATTGATGACTCGA
Organism: Pinus tabuliformis; assembly: GCA_031772625.1. Taxonomy (NCBI): domain Eukaryota; kingdom Viridiplantae; phylum Streptophyta; class Pinopsida; order Pinales; family Pinaceae; genus Pinus; species Pinus tabuliformis. The sequence goes on from CM062807.1 coordinate 955,037,732, forward strand.
ATCTAGTTAGAATGATGGATATATGGTTACATGCTTATCTGTTATATTTCTATATGTTGTCATGACTATGTTATACATGTATCATGCTGATTTGCTGATCTTGCAGACAAGGTACCCTCCCTGAATTATGCTAAGTTACGTTGGTTTATTGTGATTTGGTTTAGATGACATGATATACCTTGCAGGAAGAATATTAAAGATGATGAGCAAGATGGTAGACTACAGTTACAGAGACTCTCCCTATGGATAATATGAGAAACGTGTTGTTAGGAACTCTTCTAATTCGGTAAAGACACTGAGAAACTCAAAGGCAGATATAAGGAGTTGTAAGGCAGACAATGATAGAATCATATAGGCACAGGAGAAATAAGAAGAGGTAAATGTAATAATACTTCAGCGTTTGTCAAAATTGCAGTGACAAGGAACCCTTTGGATCAGCCATGAGTGGGAGGAAAAAACTAATGGGGCATATGGAAACAGGTATCATGGTGAGTACAAGTTGAATGGAGAGGACACGATCAGAGATGATAGGTCCTTGGATACCTTGGATAGGAGGGGTGATAGACAAAACTACTATTCTAGTTCTAGTTTTGACATGCATTATGATCGTCATCATCATCATCATCCTTATAGGGAGAGTGACAAGGGGTATTGTCGGATGAGTTTAAGAAAGAAAAGCCACCAAAATTCGATGGAGAGATGAAGAAATTACAAGATGCAGAGGCATGGTTGCTTGGTATGAGGAAGTTCTTTAGATTGCATGATTATTTAGAAAACATGAATGAAAAGATAGCCACTTTCAGTCTTAAATGGAAAGCAAATACCTGATGGGAAGATGTGAAGAATGTTAAAGGTATTTGGGAAGATGACTTGATTTGGAATGAGTTTGAGAGGCTCTTCAAGAAGAAGTATTTATCAGAAATGTACTATGATGACAGAGCTAAGGAGTTTTAAGAGTTTCACATGGGTTCCATGATAGATGATGAGTATACTAGAAGGTTCTTGGAGCTGTTGATATATGTGCCTTACATCAAGGAGGAGAAGACCAAGGTTAAGAGATTAATCAGTGAACTACCAGTAGCATATAGAGACTAGATTGAGTTCGATGAGGCCATCCGAAAGCTAAAAAAAAATTATGAGTAGTCGAAGTGCAAAGATGAGCATAAGCATGACTTGAAAGGAAATGATAACGTTAAAGGAAAGTGGACGCAAAAGCGAGGAAGGCCTCAAGATGCAAGTGAGAAAGAAAATGTAGTCCCTTACAAGAAGTTCAATACAACTGAGAAGGGACATGGAAAGCAACATACTAGAGGCGATGGTAGAGCACCCATGAAGTGTTGGATATGTGGCAAGGATCATCGTAAGAGGGATTGTCGACAATATTAGGGTGGTAGACCAAAGATCTATAATGCTCAGGAGGCACATATAGTTGGTGACGTTGGTCATAAATTTCCTCAGATCTATGTAGTTGTGGACAATAAGCAGGCGGGTCATCAAGCTTCTATCATTAAGATGGATGGTAAGCTTTTTGATCAAGTTGTTTCTATTTTGATTAATCTTGGATCTAATTATAGTTATATTAATCCTGACCTAGTGGATAAGTGTGGTTTGAGAAAATAAGTGCATGTTGAATATTGGTTGGTGCAATTGACTATAAGTACAAAGAAAAGAGATCACCATTGGGTAAGATCTTGTGCATTTGAGTTAAATGGTATCCCTACAACAACACATTTGAATGTACTACCATTGGGATTGTATAGGATGATTTTGGGTATGGATTGGTTGTACCTTCACAAGACCAAAGTGGATTGCTTCAACATGGCCATTGAGTCTGTGGATGATAGCGGGGAAAAGAGAATTTTGCAGGGAAAGAAAAAGCCTACATCAGTGAGGATGGTTACCACTATGTAGGCTAAGTGTAGTTGCAGAAAATGTTGAGTGATCTTGGCAGTGCATATACCTAATGACAAGGGTAAAAATTGTTGAAGATGTAGAAATATTTAAGAGGTACCATGTACTGCAGTAGTATCAGGATGTGTTTCCATTAGAGATTTCAGAGTTACCTACTCATAGGAAAGTAGATTTCTCTATTGAGTTGGTGTCAGGGGAAGCACCAGCACCGAAGGTACCTTACAAGATGAACACTCCAGAGCTAGTATATTTGAAATTACAATTAAAGAAGATGCTTCACAAGAGATACATTAGGCAAGTGTATTTCCTTGGGTTGCGCTAGTGTTGTTCATAAATAAGAATGATGGTACTCTCAGATTGTGCATTGACTATAGGAAGTTAACCAAGGTAACAATCAAGAACAGGTACCCATTGTCAAGGATGGATTATTTGTTTGATCAGTTGAAGGGAGCAATGTTCTCTAAGATTGAATTGAGATCTCGATACCATCAAGTACACACCAAGGAAGAGGATATCTACAAGACCGCGTTCAGGACAAGGTATGGGAATTATGATTTTGTTGTAGTTCCATTCGATTTGACTAATTCCCCAGTTATATTTATGTTTTTTATGAATAGTGTTTTGCATCCTTATTTGGACAAGTTTGTTATTGTATTGATTGATGGCATCTTGATATACAACAAAAATGAAGAAGAGCATGCTATGCATTTAGCAGCAATATTGAGATTTCTAAGAGAGCATCAGTTGTATGCCAATCTTAGCAAGTGCAGCTTCTTTCAGAAAGAGGTGCATTACTTGGGACACATTTCCAAGGAAGGCATAGCAGTAAATCCAGAAAAGATAAGGGCCATCATGGAGTGGGCAACTCCTATGAATGTGGATGAGCTGAGATCATTCATGGGATTAGTAGGTTACGACAGGAGGTTCATCAAGAACTTCCCATGCATTGAATATCCCATCACATCATTGTAGAGGAAAGGTAAGAAGTTCGAGTGGACAGAAGAATGTGCACTTAGTTTTGAGTAGCTCAAGTAGTTGTTGACACATGCACCAATGTTAAAGACTGTAGATCCAGATAAATAATTTGTAGTGTGTATAGATGGTTGCAAGAGAGGACTTGGTGGAGTCATTATGTAGGAAGGACACGTAGTGTGCTATGAGTCACGAAAATAGAACGAGCATGAGCAAAACTATCTGACGCATGATCTTGATCTGGAAGCGATCATACAAGCATTGAAGATGTGGAGGCACTGTCTTCTTGGTAGGAGGTTTGTATTGACGATAGATCACAGTGGGCTGAGATACTTGTTTTACCAGCTAAATCTAAATGCTAGGAGAGCTAGATGGTTAGCCACCCTTAGTGAGTTTGACTTCGAGATCAGATACATTAACAGAAAGGAGAACTAGGTTGCAGATGCTCTTAGTAGGAAGGTACGGGTGAATCATATAGCATCTATGATCTCTTATGGGACAGAGTTACAGGATAGGACCTTGCAGGAAGGACAGCGGGATGACATGTATATGGAGATTATGCACAGGTTACAGTAGATTACAGGTATAGGTACAGGTACAAGTACATGTACATGTACAAGTGTAGGTACATGTATAAGTACAAGTACAAGTGATCAGGATGCATATTATCGGCTCACGACAGATGGTTTGGTGAGATTCAGGGATAGGATCTATGTGTCAAATTTTAGTGAGCTCAAGAAGATTATCTTGAGGGAGTTTCATGTGAAGCCATACTCGGTTCACCCATGACATCAAAAGACATTGGCAGCTGAAGAAATTCTACTATTGGCCGAATTTGAGGAAGGAAGTGGCAGAGTTGGTGGCTAGATGTTTGGATTGTTAGCAAGTAAAGGAAGAATGTAAGCATCTAGGTGGTCTACTATAGCCTATTGTGATTTTAGAATCGAAATGGGAGGTAATTTCCATGGATTTCGTTACAGGTCTTCAAAGGATAGTGAGATAACATGATTCTATTATGGTCGTGTTCGACAGGTTGAGCAAGGTAGCTCACTCCATTCTAGTGAAGACTACATATTTGGCTAGTGACGTGGCATAGGTTTTCATCAAGGAGATAGTGAGTTTACACGGTGTTCCAAAGAAGATTGTGTCAGATAGGGATGCAAAGTTCACTTCCAATTTTTGGAAGGAGCTATTTGCAGGTTTGGGTAATAAGTTTTCCTTCAGTACAACTTGTCATCCACAGACAAAGGGATAGATAGAGGGGGTGAACAAGATCTTCGAGGATATGTTGAGGATGTACGTGATGCACTAGCAGAGAAAATGGGAGGAGTGTCTTCCATTGATTGATTTTGCATACAACAATGGTTATCAGGAGTCATTGAGGATGATTCCTTTCGAGGCATTGTATGGGTGGAGTTGTAATACTCCCATCAACTGGAGTGATCTAGTGTACAGGGTACTTATTGGACCAGATATGTCAGAAGACATTGAACATGAAATGTAGGTTATAAAGAAGAATCTAAAGGTAGCACATGATAGATAGATGATTTATGCGGACCACCATAGGGAATTCAAGGAGTTTCAGGTTCGGGGACATGTGTATTTGTGCATCAAGCCCAAGAAGATCTCTTTGAGGGTTGGATCATGTGCCAAGTTGGCACCACGGTATTGTGGGTCTTTTGAGATCCTTGAGAGGATTGAACCAATGGCCTATCGATTTGCATTGCCTCCAACAATGAAATTCCATGATGTGTTCCATGTTTCATTGCTTAAAAGGTATATAAATGATGTTGATCATGTTATTGATTGATCTTTATTGCAGGTCGAGAAAGAAGGATAATTCCAATCAGAGCCTAAGTGCATATTGCAGCGGAAGCATCTCATGCTTAGGAACAGAGCCATAGAGCAAGTTAAATTGCAGTAGAAGCACTTTGGCTGCGAAGAAGCTACATGGGAGATGGCCGATCAAATGCGGGTCATGTATCCCTCTTTGTTTTCCGATGGAGGTAAAGAAGTTTTGGTTTTATTTTTGGTATATGTTTGGCATATGTTTTGTTGATGTTTTGGTATATGTACATATGTATATGGATGTAAATACTGCCATGAGCTAAGTTATAAAGCTCCAATAAGCGGTATGGTTGTTATCTTGTCATGTTGTCATGATGTTTTGCTTTTGAGTGGGTCATTCCTTTGCAACGAGCTAAGTTATAAAGCTCCATGGGTAGTATGTTACATTTTCAATAGTTTTGTTGAGGTCTTGGTGTGGTTTAACACTAAGGACGGTGTTCCCCAAGGGGGAGGTGTATGTAACAACCCCTGGTTAAAAATTTGATGTAATAAAAGTTAATAAAAGAAAAATAATACCACGGTTAAGGGACACTTATTCCAAGCTGAATGTTGGGAAAAGTTATCCTAGTGGGCATCACTAGATGTGTTTATGGCTAAGGGAAATTGGCAAAGGCAGAGGCAAAGGAATTAAAAAGGAAAAAAGGAATTTTTGGCACATTTATTTATGAAAATAAACGAAAATAGGAGAAAAGGGAGATGAAAGGTCACGAGTTGCATGTGAGGAGGAAATTGAAGGAAAATAATGGAAAATGAAGAAAATATAGGCCTCATTGATAAAAACGATTATGAGGATCAGTTGGTACATTTTTCAGTTCAGTTTCAGATCTCTTTCATTATTTTCTCTCTCTCTATCTCTCTCACTCTTGAACAATTAGAGTTTTCTTGGAGCACTCTAGCCTTGGAGCAAGGAACGAAAAAGCAAGCAAAGGAAAGCAAGGAAAGAGAGGATCAAACAAGGAAGGAAAAGGAAAGTAAAGGAAAGGAAGAGGAAAGTAAAGGAAAGGAAGAAAAGAAAGGATCAAGTAAGGAAGAGTGGGATCATGCAACTTCAATAAGGATACTTGCAGGTAACATATTGCATGTGTGATTTCCTAGTTGGTTTTGGCATGCATAGATTTGCATGTTGGTATATAGTTCTCTTGCTATTGGCGGCATGGTTTTTCCGGGTTATGACAGTGGTTTTCAACCTAACCTTTCCTTTTTCCATATAGCCATGCAGTGATAGGATTATTTTCTTAGTTTTTGAGATTTGGAAATTGTTGGATGCTTTTGGAATCCATGGGGGAGGTGGTCTCAGGAAAATACCAAAGGCATAGGAATCCCTTGACCAATTTTGGCAGGATACATGGTAAATCTTGAGGATGGAGTCTCGTTTAGGGCCTAGGGATCTAGTGTGGATTGCAGTAAAGCTTGAGAGATTGGTGTCTTGGTTTAGGGACTAGTGATCTGGTGTGGATTGTGGTAAAGACTGAGATATTGGTGTCTTGGTTTAGGGCCTAGTGATCCGGTGTGGATTGCGGTAAATCCTAAAAGATAAGGAGACAGAAAATTCCTCAAGGATAGTGATGGAGTTCGGAGGCATTCCTAGCCTGGTTTGCTTTTGTGATATCAGTGCTAGTTTTGGTGAGATCAATGAGGGTGGAGGTGGTATAACCTATGGATTTATTTGGTTATTTTTGGATTGGCTTAACCATGAGATCCCACATTCATGCTTCGAATATGGCACGGGGGTGACTGGCTAAAAGAAATAATTGGTTCAGCCATGTCTACGGTTGGGTGGTACATGGAAGTCCCGAACCTTGTCCGTTTTGGCTATGTATAATAAAATATAAGTTCTCTTGCTTTTTTACTTGTTAAGATGTAGCTTTAATGGTTTTTATCTCATTTTTATTTTCATGGTTTAATGTTGGTTATAAGCATGGTTATGTGACTCGTTATTGTCATGCTTATTTCATGTATTTACTTGTAACTGAAAGGATAATGGATGCAAGACCTAATTGATGTCAAAAAGGTTAAGGGAAGAGGGTGGTGATCCTTCTTATCAGGTCTCATATGAGTTATTAGTCATTTATGCTCTATCTTGTATTCATTTCTTGTAGATTGCATTGATGCCAAGTGTTTGAAAGAATGTTAGTCCTAGTTGGGGATGGTTAGATTTAGTCCTGGTGTCAATTTTTTATTTGTAGGAATTGTTAATATGTAAATCATGGATTCTGAAAGTGTCATTGAGTTCTTAGTAGTGACCTGGGCTCTGGGCCTGAAAAAGTGGCTCAAATCTTGGGGACACTAACACAACAATGAGTAGAAAAGTCCTTGGACACTGGCATACCATGTTGTGGGAGCATCCAAAGCCTTCTGGATGTTGGCATGTTGATATCATGGGAGCATCCAGGGGCTAATTCGTCTAAAAACTTAGTGGGACCCAGGGGCTAGTTACTTGAGAGGTTGGGATGCTTCCTAGGAGTCATGTTGCTGATGTGGATGGTCTATATGGTGTGTTTCCATCGATTCCACTTCCTTAAGGTGACTTAGGAGGTCGAATCAAATAATAGTAACTTCTCGTCACATGTTTACCCCGGTTGGCCAATTACTTCAGTAGATGTGGGAGGAGGGAATTACATTGTACTTTTATTACGGTGAGTTTTCTCAACTGTCATTTTTGTGCACTTTCACTTTCACATTCACAGCCACTCCTTTTGCTTGTTTTTAATTTCATTTTCCTGTTATCTTCTCTCTGACATGTGTCACTTTCAAGGTTGTTCACATTTTGCAAGTGTCGTCTTATGTTTTCCTCATGTCACAGGCATCGCTTTTGTCGTTTTCACTCCTGCATGTGTCACATCTTTTTGTATCAGGAAAGTTAGTTTTGGGGAACTCTTCTGCATTATATGGTCATACATATCATTAAAATATGCACTAGACACATTCCTACAGATCAACACACTTTTTCGTCACTATCGTCATTCCTGTCATAAGTTGTGTTCTGAGTGTCGTAATGTGTCATTTCATATGTCGCACTTAGAAATAAGTCTTGCTTTATTTTTCATTTTGGGGTGTGATGGTTATTTATGAGTCTTGTGTTTCCTTCCAATGATCCATGTGGAAATTTATTACCGCAATTAATAATTATATGTACACCTAATCCTCTATGGTTTAGTGTGGAAGTGGAATAGACTAAGGAAGTCAAAGAGACCTTGGGATGTGGAACCCAACGGTCAAACCATGTACTATAAATGTATATCATTTGTTAACAAAAAATGGACTCTCATGATTTATCTTTCATATTCTGTTGTTTCCCATGTGTGTGTTTAACATGGTATTAGAGCAGGTGATCTCCTGCCCTGCTCAAGTGTGAGCCACCCGTTTTTGTGGCCTTTGTAAACCAATGCTCTCCTCCTAATTATATCTTTCTGAGCATTTCTTAGAATATAGGTTGTTACCTCTATCAGCTCTGCCATTCCTCTTTTGTGAGCAGTCCTGGCCCTCTACGACTTAAATTCTCTATTTTGAAATCCTATCAGCCATGTTTTAGTTGCATTCTCTATGCACAGTAACTGTTGGGTCCCTATAATACTAGTGATTACCCCATTACTATTGTAGTTATACCCCTTATTTATATTGTTGTGCCCCTATTACCCACATATTGTTATTTATGTGCCCCATAGAATCCCTCTATTATTATTTTTGTGGCTTTATATTATTATTGTTAGGTCGGCTGGATTATATTGTGACTCCTTAGACTCCTATATATAGAAAGGAGGTTTTGTCATTTGTATCATCCAAGAATTATTCATTTATGTAATGTAAAGGAGGTTGCCCTCTCGAAGAGGCTGAATTCTAAGGCGTTGATCTTTCTTTTCTATCTTTTCTTGAGCTGGTTTCATAACATTTGGTATCAGAGCTTTGGATTCTAGGGTTTCGCTGCTCCAAACAGGTCATCGTGGCATTTTCGCTATAACGTTTTTTTTGTGATGTTTCAGAAGTTGCAAAAAAAACCCGTTTGAGAAGAAATCGCGCTGAACCTTGGGTCCGAATTTCAGAGTTTTTCGCGCGATATTTTCGGAGATATGATCTGAGGAAGTTGGTCTTTTTGCAGACTCCTGAATTACACTCAAAACAGGTGACCCGTGGAACATCGTCATAACTTTCTTTCTGAGCATCGGATTGAAATTTCGTAAGAAGTTACAGAAAGATGACGGAATGTAGTTTTCTTTTATATATTTTTTAGAGTCAAAGGTTGAAACAGTGACTCGTGGCACGTCGTACAAGTTCGCTCTACTGAACTAGTCTATAATCAAGTCACTGTGGGAGATTTCGCATAACGCTTCCTTGGAGAATCCAATTTGGGTCAGACTTGTGGCATTCGAAAGAGGACACAGAGGGCTACTACAGGTCACAAATTCAGAACTAGATAATCAGAAAGTACAGAGATACATCGGAGGCAATATTGAGCTCCTACAAAGTGAAAAAAGGTGTGTAGATTTTCTTTAATTTTTGCTTAAGCTTGGTTTGAAAATTTATTTTGAAGGAATTCAAAGGGCATATTAGAGAATTATTATCGGTAACTGATGCCCCGAGGAAAGAAAATGTAAACACCTAGTAAGGAGCCTGAAAGCTCTAGCATGACTCATGAAGAAGAAGAAGAAATGCTATATGATATATCAAAATTACAAGAACAAGTGCAACGAGTGTCACTTGCACAAAAAGCAACAGAATCTAAAATGGATGGTTTAAGGAAAGATGTAGAAGCTAAGATGGACGGTTTAAAGAAAGGTGTAGAAGCTAAGATGGATGGCATGGAAGCTAAGGTGAATGGCATGGACGCTAAAATTGATGGCATGGATGATAAGATGGATAAGTTGCTACAAGAAATGGTCACTAAGGGTGAAAGAGTACTAAAGGAAACTCATGATGAGAACAAAAGAAATGTTAATCATGATTCCATAGACTCTAATGTTGGATCGAAGACTCACCATGTTCCAAAAATCAATATGAGGAAGTTTGATGGCAAGGATCCTGCCACATGGATATTACAGATGGAGCAATTCTTTGATCTCAATAATGTGCAAAACACACAAAAGGTACGTATGGCAACTTTATATTTGGAACCAAATCAGTTTGTATGGTATCAATGGCTTTGTTCTCGTAAACAGTTTATCACTTGGGCAATTTTTACGGAAGAATTGATAGCACATTATGAGGATACAAAAAGCAACACTTTTTTTAGCCAGTTGATAAGTCTCAAACAAAAAGGTTCAATAATGGAGCACATTGAGGAGTTCCAAAAATTGAACATAAGGGTAAAAGATATTCCAGAGGAGCATAGGATTGATGTGTTCATAGGGTCTTTAAAGGATAATATCCAACATGATGTGCGCCTTTGGGAACCTGATCCATTAGAGAAGGCATATATCCAGCACCAGAGTGTCAAGTGATGATTGCAAATGGAGGAACAATAAATTGTTCTGGAAAGTGCCATAATATCAAGCTATCCATGGGAGAATATGTATTGACTAGCCCAATGCTTTCCATACCAATGGGAGGTTCTGATGTTGTACTAGGAGTCCAATGGCTACAATCCTTGGGTACAATAGCTTTTAATTTTCAAGAACTTTTCATGAAATTTTCTGTGGAAGGAAAGGAAGTTGAATTAAGGGGTATTGCAAGGAAACCAGGAAAGATAATCAGCTCTAATGGCATGACAAAGCTTCTAAAAAAGGAGCAAAGAGGTGTAATTGCACAATTATGTTCGCTAGATGTTTCCACATTGGAATCATCTATTTCTCCAGATCTCCAAAAAGTCCTGGACAATCATTCCAAGGTATTTGAGACTCCCAAAGGTCTCCCACCTATGCGTGATCATGATCATGCTATTCATCTGATTCCAGGAAGTGTTCCTCCAAACATCAGGCCGTACAGATATCCATATGTCCGAAAAAGTGAAATTGAATGTATGGTTGCATAAATGCTAGAGGCTGGTATAATTCAACCGAGTCAAAGTTCTTTCTCAGCTCCAGTAGTATTGGTGCACAAGAAGGATGGATCATGGCGCATGTGTCCAGATTATAGGGAGCTCAACAAACTCACTATTAAAGATAAGTTCCCCATTCCTCTCATTGATGAATTGCATGGATCAATTTACTTCACCAAGTTGGATCTTCATTCGGGATATCATCAAATCAGAATGAAGATTGAAGACATTCCGAAAACGGCATTTAGAACTCATGAGGGTCATTATGAATTTTTGGTCATGCCTTTTGGCCTTACCAATGCACCTTCAACATTTCAAGGTTTGATGAATTCAATTTTCAAACCATTCCTTAGAAAATTTGTGTTAGTATTTTTTGATGATATACTAATCTACAACAAGTCTTGGAAGGATCATGTTGAACATGTTGACAAGGTGCTACAACTATTGGAGGAGAAACAATTATATGCAAAAAGATCCAAATGTTTCTTTGGAGTCCAGGAGGTGGAATATTTGGGTCATATTGTATCTCATGAAGGAGTTAAGGTAGACCCTAGCAAAATTAAAGCCATTAAGGAATGGAAAATCCCCACATCCATAAAGCATCTGTGAGGATTTCTTGGGTTAACAGGGTATTATCGCAAGTTTGTTAAGAATTATGGGAGAATAGCAGCACCTCTAACAACATTATTGAAGAAAGATTCATTTTCATTGACTCTGGAAGCAACAAAGGCCTTTAAACATCTTAAGGAGGCAATGTACCAAGCACCAGTCTTAGCTACGCCGGACTTCACAAAAACCTTTATTGTGGAATGTGATGCTTCAGGAAATGGAATTGGTGCTGTTCTAATGCAAGATGAAAGACCCATTGCTTTTGAAAGTCGTCCAATCAAGGGAAAGTTTTTAAGCAAAGCTATTTATGAGAAGGAAATGTTGGCAATACTCCATGCACTTAAGAAATGGTGACCCTACCTAATGGGAAGACACTTCAAGGTAAAAACGGATCATGATAGCCTTAAATACTTTTTAGAACAAAGATTATCCTCTGAAGAGCAACAAAAGTGGGTCACAAAGATGTTGGGTTACGACTTTGAAATCATCTACAAAAAAGGGAAGCAAAATGTGGTGGCAGATGCACTCTCAAGAAAGGATGAGGATATGGAAGCATTGTTGTGTGCCATTTCTATTATCCAACCAGATTGGATAAACGAAGCAAAGGAGGAATGGAAGAATGACGAAGAAGTGTGGGCACTTATTCGAAAGCTACAACAAGATTCAAGTACTTCTGATACATTTAGCTGGAAAAATGATTCGTTATGGTACAAAGATCGCTTATACCTCTGTAAGAATTCCCAGCTAAAACAAAAGATTCTTATGGAATTGCACACTTCTCCCTTAGGAGGGCACTCAGGATTTTTAAAAACTTACCACAGGGTTAAGAAGGAATTTTTTTGGGATGGCCTTAAATCAGATATTCAAAAGTTTGTGGCAGAATGTTTGGTTTGCCAACAAAATAAAGTTGAAACAATTAAGACACTGGGTCTATTACAACCTTTATCCATTCCAAGCCAACATTGGAGGAGGTTTCAATGGATTTTATCACAGGTTTACCCAAGTCTGAGGGAGAGAGTGTCATCATGGTGGTAGTTGACAGACTTACCAAGTATGCACACCTTTGTGCATTATCACATCCATTTAAAGCCAGTACAGTTTCTACTGCATTTATGGAAACAGTTCAAAAGCTACATGGAAACCCAAAGATTATTGTAAGTGACAGAGATCCCATTTTCACTGGAAATTTTTGGACAGAATTATTTTCTTTTCTTGGTACTCAGTTAGCTCATAGCTCATCTTATCATCCTCAATCTGATGGGCAAACTGAGATAGTAAACAAATGTTTGGAAGGATATCTTCGTTGCTTTGTATCTGATAAACAGACACAATGGGTCAAATGGTTGCCTCTGGCTGAATGGTGGTATAACACTTCCTTCCATACAGCAACAAAAATGACCCCATTTATGGCACTTTATGGGTACCAACCACCATCAATCACATCATATTTAAGAGAAAATTCTAAGGTTCAAGCAGTGGAACATCACATCAAACATCAACAACAAGTCCTCCAACTCTTAAAGGATAACCTCGTGTTGGCACAAAATAGAATGAAACAACAGGCAGATCAACATCGCAGTGAAAGAAGTTTTGATGTAGGTGATTGGGTATTCCTACGGCTACAACCATATAAGCAAATGTCCCTAAAGCAAGCTAAGAAGGATAATAAATTATCACCAAAGTATTATGGTCCATACAAGGTGTTGGAAAAGATTGGTACTATGGCATACAAATTGGAGCTTCCTGCAGCTTCTCGATTGCACCCAGTTTTCCATGTTTCATGTTTAAAGAAGGTTATAGGCGACAAGCTCCCAGTTCAAACAATATTGCCAGAACTTGATGAGGAAGGAAAAATTATATTGGAATCGGAAGCAGTCAGAAAAACAAGAACTCGACAGCTACGAAATCGATCAATTTCAGAGTATCTTATCAAGTGGAAGAACTTATCCGCTGAAGATTCCACATGGGAGGATGAGAATTTTATGCAGAAGTATCCATAACTGCTCAAGCGTTGAGGACAACACTTTTTTTGAAGGAGAGGGGCATGTTGGGTCCCTATAATACTAGTGATTACCCCATTACTATTGTAGTTATACCCCTTATTTATATTGTTGTGCCCCTATTACCCACATATTGTTATTTCTGTGCCCCATAGAATCCCTCTATTATTATTTTTGTGGCTTTATATTATTATTGTTAGGTCGGCTGGATTATATTGTGACTCCTTAGACTCCTATATATAGAAAGGAGGTTTTGTCATTTGTATCATCCAAGAATTATTCATTTATGTAATGTAAAGGAGGTTTCCCCCTCGAAGAGGCTGAATTCTAAGGCGTTGATCTTTCTTTTCTATCTTTTCTTGAGCTGGTTTCATAACAGTAACCCAAATAGAAAATCCTGGGAGCTTTGACGCTGACACTTCCACTGGCCTGACTGCATCATTATTCCACCTGCTATTCACTATTATTACTCTTGTCGCTACTCCACCTGCAAACAAAATTCTCACTGACATAGTCTAATAATGCTTGCAATACCAACGTTGCTATTACCGTCACCTGGAGGAGCCTCCCAGAAGGAAGGTATGGCTTCCGAACAAATGTACACAACCGAATGTGGCCTCTGAAAATTTAGCCAATGAACCCACTTGTCCTAGCTGATTTCCTCCATTTTTCTGAGGCTCTCAGATGCTTGGTCGGCATATTGAAAACATAGTTGCGCATCTCATCTTCGGCCTCGCTATTGTTGAATCAATCGTAAATATTAAGAGAAGAATCCACAACAGTTCTAGAAAAAAGAAGCGCAATAGACAGAAGCTGACCGCCTCTTCTTACTAAATCCATTGTCGATCTGCTCGAAGAAAATCTGCAATGGGACTAGATATTGAAAATATCGTTTTGCATTTCACCTTCATCATCTCCATTGTTGAACCGATCAGAAAAATTTATGGTGAAACTTTCTTGGGCTGGATATCCTTTTGCTTTTTGAATTCTCCATTGTTGTTGTTGAATCGTTGTTGCTAAATCAAGTCGATGATCTCATTCTCCAGCTTGTGGATTTCAAAAGCATATTTGAGGTTCTGGAAAATATTAAAATAGTTGTTATCACACTTTCGTTTTAATGCATGCACGTTGCCTTTGTTGTTGATTGAGCAGTAATACCGCGCTGCCTTTTCTATGCAACTTCTATTTCTTTTCAGGGTCAGTTTCTGCATCTGCCCGCACTTTACACTGTTTGAAGAAGTAAGGCATGATTTTGCTCCATTCCTTACTGAATGCCAACAACTTCCTCCATTCACTTGTCTTCGGTTTCTCGATCATGAAAACCTCAATTAGTCTATCACACACATTGATCATTTTATAGCCTTTCTCTAGCTCAAGATCTTCGTCCTCATCATAGCTTGATGCAACCCCTTGATGAATCCGATGGTCATTCAAAGAATGGAGTTTCTCAAGAAAGTTGTGGAAGAGGAATTTATGTAATTTATACAAAATTACATTGCATATACCATACGGCTTCAAAACCTGCCATGAAAAATATGTTTCTCCTTTCCAGATCATACACTGTTCAATGAGATAAATCCCACAAAAATGTTGTACAAAGTGTTTTGTATTTGTATATTCCAAAGATGGTCATTTGATGCTTGCAGGTGTAGTTTGCATCTTAAAATTGATTGACAAACACCGCGGAAATTGCAGAAGTATTCATCCAAAGTGAAAGAATTCATTTGAAAGGAATGCTCTACACATCATGCTGGCTGCGGGGTGTGAGACGATGTGCATAAGCTGTTGTCGGAAGCGAAGAAAACTGATGGCTAGAAAGTTGTCGTTGATGCTTGGAACGAACACAGTCTCAGTTATATTTCCAGCAAAATGCCAAATAAGTGTTGGGCTGGAATATGCATGCTAGGAGTGACTTGCCAGGAGTGTAATCACCAATGATTTCTAGAATCTTACTCCACTTGGTTTCAAAAGCTTCCATTCGAAATAGTGCAAAACATGCGCTACGACAAACTCTAAAACTCGCATTCCCAAGTCTTGTCCGGGACATCCTCTTCTGCCTGCTCCGAACAGAATCGACTTAAAATCGATGGAGCTGCCATCTTCCATGAATCTCTCTACGCATCCATGACTGTCATTCAAATATGTCATTGAAATGCTCTATGATGACCCTATAGATTATGTTTGCATGTAAATGTGATGGGGACAAATTTCTGAGTAGCTAAAGCGTGAGCATATCATTATTTGAAGGGCGTATTCCTCATATAAAAGCCAATGCTTATTACAAATTGTTTGTGGGTATATAAAGAGAAATCTGGCATTGAACAAGTTTCTCTGTCCCATCAAAGCCGGTAGCATTTCAAGTCAAGTTGATTACTCATAGTTGGACGAATTGAAGAATTCTGAGGCAACATAAACACAAATTGGAGGAGTGAACCTTTCTAGAAGCAGCAACCTAGTATTTGGCCCTCTTAGCGCTGTGCATCATAACAAGACGACAACTGAGTTCTCAACAGGAGCATCTAGCCCACTGTGAGTTGTTTCAGACGTGTTGAGGACCGATACTACATTTCTGGGCTGCAGGTACCCTCAAGAAGGCAACTGAGCCTATTGCAATTGCTCTCAAAGGTCTGTGGGTTAATATAGGGTTTGTAGGAGATCAAGGTAAAATTGAAAATAGTAGAACTCAGTTAAATTTGGATTAATATTGGATCTGGTTTATTAAATCATTGGCAGTTGCAAACAATACTCTACTTGGTAATATGTTGGTTGTATACGTTCCTTGTTTACTAAACAGCTAGCCCTATTTATTGTCGATTTGAGGAGAATCATAATGCCGTTAATAATCCTTAGATTATTCATGCATGTCTACTATTACTGTCGAATGATTTGTATATTACATAAAAAAAGGTCCTTATTACGGCAGGCAACATCAACTGAACCTCACTCTGTTGACCAGAAGGGCAAACATTTCGTGAGATGTATCAACATCTTAAATAAAATTTCAAATCAACTTTGGAGAAAAAGGGTGACTAGGTAAGCAGGTGTTGCTCCTTCCTCATTGATCGATAGTTGTAATCAGTTTTTTAAACTGTAATTTTGACATTAGAGAAAATGACTCAAATTGGTGAAGTATTAGAGTTTTTGAAAACTCTTATACAATCTATTGTTGATGAAACATTCCAAATCGGCAAAGGCTCTCTCTCAGAAATTCAGACATTTCTACAGTATTCACAAGAACAGATTGAATTTTTGTAGCTTGAATCTAAACTACAGCAGGAAGAATTAAACAATGGAGTCATCATTTTGAACCTGTTTCTGTTCAGAAGATTGAAACAAACTCCCATAAATAGCAAGACAATAATGTTGCAGTTCATGCAGATGCAGAAGTTTAGTTTTCACTTCCCAGGCCCATCATCAGACCTTGGGAAGATCTTGTCCATAACAAGCACAGAACTGGTCTTGGATATGACAAGGACGTGTCCTTTCACATTCCAGACTACTTAAAGCCCATTCAGTTTCAAAGTGTTGGATTCATTCATGAGAGTTCACCTCCAGCTGTTTCAGATTCTGTTTCTCTTCCACAACAGCCACAACAGATTATGAAATGCCAACACTGTGACCGAGTTGGCCATATGAAAGATCACTATTTTGATCTTCATCCATGTAAGCACTGTCATAAAACCGGTCATTCTTCAAACAGATGCTTCAGAAACAAACCTCCTGCAAGAACAAAGATTCATCTTGGATGGATCGCTTCTTGGCAATGGGCATCAATAGCCAAGAATATATTGTAGTCACACGTCAGAACTTGTTCAAGAGTATTGAACAGTCTTGTAGTTGAGTTTTCTCCATCATCTCACCTTGTATCTGGCAGGGAGGAAATGATGGTAATCTACAAGCTTCAAAGCCACATCAAGCGAGCCTGAGCCACAACCTGCCATATTAGATTGAGAGTTGTAGCCAGAGAAAAAGATTCCCCTAAGCATGCCTTCAGTTGGTAATTTGGGACACTTCCTCTAGCAGAAGACTTCAGCTTCTTGCCAGTTTTGGAAGAATTCCAGGAATAGAATTGGGGACACTTCCTCTAGCAGAAGACTTCATCTTCTTGCCAAACTTAGAAGAGTTCCAAGAATTGCATTAAGCATTCCAGAGTTGTTGATCATCCTTAAACCATCACAGGTTGAGACTTCCCTTTTCAGGTTGAAGTTCTTCCTTTTATGCAGGGTGATACCTCCCTTTCATGGTTGAAGGTTTCCCTCTTCAAAACAATAGGAGCACTTCCTCTAGCAGAAGACTTCAGCTTCTTGCCAGTTTTGGAAGAGTTCTAGGAATTGCACCAAGCATTCCAGTGTTGGTGTTCATCCTTAAACCACCGCCCTTTATACCAACATTTCAGAGAGCACATTCAGCCTAGCGCTGCCATGCATTTTTGCACATTTTGTATTACAGTTCTGTTTTTGGACTCATACATAACCCTTCGGATTAAGGGGGGGGATGTTGGACACCTAATCCTCTATGGGTTAGTGTGGAAGCGGAATGGACTAAGGAAGTCAAAGAGACCTTGGGATGTGGAACCCAATGTTCAAACCATGTACTATAAATGTATATCATTTGTTAATAAAAACTAGACTCTCATGATTTATCTTTCATATTTTGTTGCTGCCCATGTGTGTATTTAACAATTTCTATAAATGGTTGTTAAAGTGATGGATAATGAATGATAATAAACAAACTAAATCATGATATTAAAGTGAGAACCTAATCGCAAGATGATTTCAATTTTACCATTGTAATTATGATACTCACCCATGGATTTTGTAAACCATGGTATTTACCCATGGTATCATTATTTATTATATGTGCCCCATGTTATCCTAATTTATTATATTTTCTCATGGTATTCACCCATGGATTTTGTAAACCATGATATTTACCCATACTATTTTGAAATGTAAAATGGGATAACTCTTCGGTGTAACGGCACCTATAAGAAAATATAAATACGGGAATTCACTAGTAGAAAAACATGATAGCAAGTCCCATCACCAACTATGGCCTCTGGAGTTTTGATGTTTGGAATCGATTTGCAAAGTGTCCCACCCGTGTTTTTTCATAATGTAGTCTCATGAGATATTATCAATTCAATAAATATTTGAGTTTGTTTTTATTTTTTTTCTTTCTGAAATACCTCTCTTGCGCATGTGCCATATTCTGAATTATATTTATAATGTCAATATTTTTTTTATGCATTGTGCCCTATTCTCAATTATTTTTATAATTCTTTTATGCAATATTTCTCTCATGCATAGACATATTTATTTGTCACTCATGAAGTTGCATCTTTTAGACAACTTAGATCATTCCAACATTAATGTATCATATTGGATGAGAACTTTGTAGTTAGAAACACTTGGGATAGAGTAGTACTAGGATGGGTGAATTGCTGGGAATATTTTAGTTCTTATTATTTTGTCACTTTCCTTGGTCTCGGTCCTACAACAATCTAGATCATCCAACTTTCAATGATGGTTTTATGTTTGTGATCCATATTTGAGTCATGTTCGGATTCATTTCCCTATTTTACTCTATTGGTCTCACACTTAGCCATGTTGGCTTTAGGAGGCATGACCCAGGTTCGGAGTTATTTAGCCAAAAAAATCCCTAGACTACTGGCCCTTTTGGGATCAGCCCGCGGAGCGCGGACTAAAATCCCACCCAAAGCAATATGGGGGGATGTTGGAACCAAGTTTCCGCACCCTTGAGATGTCTGAGGTGTTGATTTAGTCCAACTATGCCTACCTCCACGCAGGTCACTTCGTGCACTGTTCTAACCTTCAATACCTTCGCGATTTGTTATAATCACCTTTCGCACAACCCTAATCAGGGGCTGAGATGATTTCGCGTTGCTATGGCAGCGACCTGCGCTATTTCCCCAAACTACACCAAGTATCTTACTTATCTTCTTACAAATGTTAGTTAACTTTGCATAAATAGATATTCTATCTCACATTTACTTAATCAACACAGTCGTATATGTTCGTGCATCATATAAACAGTAGAAATGCAATTCATACCCAATGTATTCAATGTAACATATGCATAAAACAGGAAATAAACATGCAGAACGGATATGAAACTTCTCTTTATTAATGCTCCAACAGTTACAGACTTGACTCACCCTACGCACTTAGCTGCGAACCACTAGGCCTCTGCGCACTGAGATGCAGAGCCTTCTCCTACTCTACGACCCAAAACTAGACTTTACACTTTAGATATGACTCAACTCTTCATCCTTATCGTTATTATTGAGTGATCTCTTAACTACTTAGAGCCTCTCTCTATTTATACAATTCCATGGTCTGCAGACCATGGGCAGATCTCTACAGCCGACATTACATTACAATATTGACGACGGACAACTGTATGACTCTTTTACAAACTACACACTCCGCGCTGACAAAATGCAGAGTCTTTACATTGAAGTTACAATTTTTTACCAAAATATGGTCTCTAAGCCCAAAAACTTCCCTTGGGGGATCGCGCACCCAACAAGCCATTTTGGAGCCATTACTGGTCCTTCATCCCAGTGCAAGTTGTCAAGGCATTAACCCTCTTGCTGAGTGTGGATATTAACCTATTCATGGGCCTCAATTATGCAATCCTACTCCCCAACATTGGTGCACTAAGTGCCCCTCAAGCTCATCCCAAATCTGTTGCACATTATGATCCTCCCAAGGGAACTCACCTAACCCTTCTTGCCCATATTGACTCACTACACTGATTTTTGGTCAACTTTTCCTTGCATGGAACATAGATAACTCCTAGCTAACAACATGGACTTCTTCCACCCTTTTGCAAAGGCAAATCATGCAATGAAAAGACCCTCCTATCCCGTCAGTGTAGTGAAAACCTCCCTAGGCAAAGTGGCTTCCTCCTATGGGCTCCCATAATGAAAATCGCATTCCAAATGGTCAATCACCCCATGTTTAGTCAAATTGCGCTAGCCTAATATTAAAAGTGCACTCCAAAGCAAAAATGACCCCTTTTTTATAAAACCTACACTTTCCTTAAGGCCTTCTCTCCCTTTGAGCACATTAAGCAAACCTAATGGTTGAAGCTTTCACCTTCCCCCTTCCCCAATGCGCTTTGTGCCCAAGCCTTGCTTAACCTCTTCCTCTAGAGTGCATGGCACAATAGGGAAGGCTTAAGGAAGCCTCCTGTCTATCTTTGACCATTTACACTGTGCTCTCCTAGAAGCCTCCTTCTCCTTAGGGTGCATGGTGTAGTCTTGAAGATTGAAGCTTTCACCTTCCCCCTTTCCCAATGCGCTCTGCACCCTAGTCTTCCTTATATCCTTCATTTGAGTGCATGGCATAGTAGGGAAGGGTGAAGGAGGTCTTTCCTCACCATTTATTGGTCAAAGTGCACTTTCAAGCCTTCCTCTCTTTTCTTTAGGGAGCATGGCGTAGTATTGAAGCTTGAATCCTTCACCCTTCCTCCTTTAAGATTCCCCATTGCGCTTAACCAAGGAGAGCCCCTCTTCATAGTGTATGGTGCAGTAAAAATTAAAATTGGAGCCTTCCTAAACCAATGATGAGTTTTATTGCGTCCTCTTAATCAAGCCTTCTTCTTTTAACCCTCGCACAGGCCTATCATGAGCAGATCATTCCATGAGCTAGGTAGTGATAAAATATATCTTTTTAAGACTGATCTTGCCTCATCATGAGTGATATTCACCGAAAGGAGTACCTTCCTAGCATGAAAAAGGTAATTCTCAAAGCAGATAGCAAGGAGAAAGCATAAACAAACACCTGTGGAGAAGAAGAACAAAATAGAGCTATCACGAAGACATGAATAAGATCATGGACTGAGAAAGAAAGAAGACATTGCATGATGACTCAGAGGATTCAAATATTGATCAAATACCCTTTGGAGGGTGAAAATGAGAAACAAAGAGGATCTTTCATGAAGATGAAGTGTCAATATGACCTCTCATGAAGATAAATGACAAAGTACCAGGGAAGACAACTTGGCATTTCCATCTCATCCTGAAGTACATGTCATCATTGTCAAGTTGTATCTTGTACAAGTGTCATCATAATAGTCAATGTGTGTCCATGTCTCATGCCACATCAACATGTGGAATGTGATGATGTTTTCTCAAGGAAAAGGATGAAATGTAATGTGTGGAAGTTGAAGAGTCATATGTGGAATATGAAAATTCACTTAGTAATAAATGGAAAAAATGTCTTTAGGAGAAGTTCAAAAGTCACATGGAGAAGTCCAAAGGACATTTAGAAGCTCAAAGGACATAGTAGATAGTCCAAGAGTCATGAGGATATGAAAAGTCATTCCTCTTGTTATAAAAGTAACCTCATAAATCAAGCAAAGGGATTTTTAGAGACTTAAGCTTTGGAGAGCTAGTCTTGGCTTCTCTACTTGGCATAGGAGGGAAAACTATTCTTTGGAGAAGAAAGAAGTGACTTAATTCTCCACTACTGGACCTAGTCCCTCATCATTGTAACTGTGTACTTGGATTTTTCACCTAATTGAAACTCAATGAACCAAAACATTTTCATGCATGTATCACAAATGTTTTAGGGCTATTCTTGGGATGTTTACAGTATATGTTGTGTTCATATGTACTGGAGAAATTGAACTATTTTGGTGGCTTTGGCACTCATCATGTTGAATGTGTGTTGTATCCATTTTAATAATTGTTATGTGAACTATTTTTCTAACAAATATTTTCATACTCTCCCGTGTCTCTCTTAGGTTAGTATTATTACTTCCTTCTAGAGGCTAAATTTTGTCTCCCCCCTTGCGAAAGCCTCCTTTTACACATTACAATTGGCGTTTCACAATGTCAACTTACTTTCGTGCTCAAGGGTTATTTATATAATCTCTTATTTTATTCATTGAAACCAAGGCGAACCTTACAGTTATGGTGGTCGAGCTAATACTCTGGATGGGGCTCCCACTCCAAACGATGTGAGTTCAAATTGGGACTTCACATCAGGGATACCCCCATGTATGTTTACAGTATCTAGCATCGTCAACAACTTCTCAGGAACATGTGAAAATGCTATAAAACCAAAAATTCAAAAGTGAGAGACATTCACCTTCTTACCTTTCTAAGCTTCTTGAGGTACTACATCTTGGACACTGGTTGTTGGAGATATATTGAGAACATATATAGAAGTAGCAACAACTTCAACCCAATAATCATTGGACAACTTCTTCTCACGAAGCATACATCTCGCCATATTCATGATTGACTATTTTTTCCTTTCTGCTACTCCATTCTATTGTGAAGTGTATCTTGTTGTGTTCTGCATGATGATTACTTTTTGTTGAAAAAGAAATTTGAAGTCATTGGAACTGTGTTTTCCTCCTCCGTCTAACCTAAGTACTTTTAAAGGCTTTCCACTTTTCTTTTCTGCTTCTGCTTTGAACTCTTTGAATCTTGAGAAAGTATCATATTTATTTTTGAGAAAATAAACCCATATCTTCCCGCTATAATCATCAATGAAGGCCATAAAATAAAGAATACCACCAACGGATTGTGTTGGCATTGGGCCACATATATCTCTGTGGACTAGCCCTATGGACTCTTTTTCTCTAGAGGAAGATGTGGGAAAACTATCTGTTTTATGCTTTGATGGAATAAAAATTTCAAAATTACAATCTTTTTCATTCACAATAGAGAGACCAATGACCATAGAATGTTTATCAAGTAGACTTAGACTCTTGAAAGGGATACAACCATACCTAGAATTCCATAGTTGATATTCCTCTATCTTTGACACATTGTGTGTGAAACACTGTGAAAGATTGTTAATGGAAACATCATATTCTTGGGTTTTTCAACATTTGCTATCAGTCTTTTATTTGGAGGCTTGTCATAGATATAACATGTGGTCCCTTGGAATATTACATCATAACTATGTTCCATCAATTCACCTACGCTAATGAGATCATGCTTCAAATATGGAACATGATAAACATTAGGTATATATTTCTGCTGATTATGTTTAGTAAGAACAAGGACAATACCTTTCCCTTCAACTTTAATACGGGAACAATCTCCAAGAGTAATTTCAGATGTTATGGAAGCATCAATGCAAGAAAGTAGATTTTTATTACTTGTCATATGGTTGTTGTAGCCACTGTCTAGCTACCAAAGGTCCTCACTGTGATTGTCTTAAAAAAGATGGCAGGAAAGAAACATGGTTTTAGGTGATTCTCCTTCATTGTTGGAGAGAATGACACTTCCCCTCTGTTGATTTGACCGTTTCTTTCTACATTCATGTTCATAATGCCCACATTTCTTGCAGTAATAACATTGGACATTAGGTTTCTCCATGTTCTTCTTCGTGTTTGGTTTTGTAAAGATCTCGACTGCTATATTGCATGATGATGTTCTATTTTTCCTTTTCCTCTGCCTCTGCCTCACTTGCTGATGTCTCTATATCCTTAGCCTCAACCTCTTCCAAGAGAAGCTTGTGCTTTGAAAGCTTGTTCCATGGAATCTTCTCCTAGGTTATGACTTGTTTTGTGTGAAAAAAGCGATCCAGACAACTATTCTACTGAGAGAGTTGTAAGATCTTTGGATTCTAGAATGATTGTTACAACCATGTCATATTTCTTTGGCAAGCTTCAGAGGGATTTTTCAACTATCTTCTAATCCATAATGGTTTCACCCATAAGTTTGATCTGATTGACTATGGTCATGACTATAGTCATGAACTGATCAACTTTCTCTTTGTCAGTCATCTTTAGGGTTTTGAACTAAGCTCATAATGTCTACAATTTAACAATCTTCACTGTATCATTAACCCGATATGCAACTTTCAAAATACCTCAGGCTTCTTTTGTTGTTGATGTGTTGGTTATCTTGTCGAAGATAGAGTCATCGATTGAGTTCTGTATCCAACATTTGGCTCGGTGCTCTTTCTTTATGAGTTCAATAGTTGCATTCCTCTGATTATTGGTCATGGTTGCCCATGCCTATTGGATTGGTTGTACACAGGTGTTCTGAAGTGTATCCCAAGACTCTTGGGCTTGCAAAAACGTCTTTATCCATAAAAACCAATACTCGTAATTTTTCCCAAACAAAATAAATATCTATGACGAAGTGCTAAAAAAACAAATTTTAAATATAGACTCACAACTTTTTTAACCAACTCCTTTTCAAATCCTTTTGATTTCTTTTGACCCAAAAAAACATATTTGAAATTAAACAACCCGTTTCCTTTATAACGAATTTCTTTTAAAATAAACTTTGATTAAACCAACTCCTTTTATATATAACAAATTTCATTAAACAAATTCCAAACTCCTTTTACACCAAACAAACTCTTTTTATCGAACCCCTTTTTTTAAAACAATACATGTGATTTCTCAAAATAATACCTCTTTCTAAAAAATCACATAAGCCCTTTTTCAAAAATTCGCAAGCCTTTTCAAACTTCACAACGAAAGTGTGGCTGTTGACTTTTTAAACAAGGTTTTAGATAATGTGCTCGTTTTTAATTGGAGGTTGGAATTTCTTTTTTGGCACCTTTCTTGAAACTGAGGCTGTCGACCAACTGCCTTTCAACTTTTTATGCATTGAGCTCCTAATCCGCTGCTTCTGTTGCGTGGTCTACTGAATTTCGTGCTTCCTAGACTTGAAGGCGGACTCTTCCTTCTCTTTTTTAATGTGTTATTGCGGACTATTCCTATTTTCTTTTTTTAAATTGTGTTGCTGTCGCATCTGTCGACACAAACAGCTGCCACGAGTCCAAGAAATTCTCTGAACTTTCTCGTCTTCATCGCATTTTCTCTCTTCTTTTTTTTAATGCGCTGTGCTCATCGCACTTTCTTTGTTTGGAGAGTGTATTTCATCCTAATCTTTTCCTTTGTAGCGTGCGTTGATTCACACTGATTTTTCTATGAGAGTGCGATGTTCTCTGCAATTAAAAAAAATTGTAACTGACTTTTTCTTGACTTTAATCTCCTCTCGAACTTCGAGCTCTTATCTATTTTTGTTAGTTCCATGTGTTCACAGATAAATTTCAGGAAAGTCAAACCACCTACTTTTGACAGTGAGGTCAAATGCGGGTAGGAAGCTGAGGCTTGGCGTCTTGGGATAAGGAAGTAATAACTCTTTTTATCATTCAAAAACAATTAATCAGAAAAACAAAGAGTAATTATAAAAAATCTCAGCTAAAATTTAATTAACTCAACTGAATCTAAATTAATTTATATATCTAAACAAATTATATATATAAATTTAATAAATCCAAAATTAAAATAAATTTATACTAATTAAATAAACAAATATCTTTAAAATAAATATCAAATCTTTATCCCAGTTCTTTATTGAAGGCATTGCAATGAACGCATCTAGCCTCCCACTAAAAATCTGCCTTGAACCTACTACTTCTACTTGTGTCATTGTGTACATTTCAAAAATTTTATTTACTATGTGTGATTATTTTAAAGCTAGAAAAGCTAAATTAGTTTTTAATGTAATGTAGGGTATTTATATAATTTAAATAATTAATAAATTTGAATTAATATTAAAATGATTATTTTAAAGCTAAAAAAAGCTAAATTAGTTTTTAATGTAATGTAGGGTATTTATATAATTTAAATAATTAATAAATTTGAATTCATATTAAAATAATAATTTTATAAAATATTTTATGTTTTTTATATTAAAAAATATTTAGTAATAAAATTATATATATTTTCTAAATTGTGAGGTTAATTTTGTAATAAAGTTTTCAAAATTTTAATTTAATTATCAATAATTATTAAATAAATGAATGATAAGTATTTAATTAAATATTTTAGAATATTCATAATAACATAAACAAATCAAAGTTCAAGGGGCTTTGGATTGATGGTGTGGGTGCACTGTTAAGGCACTCTTTGGGATAGGTCACTAGTTCAAATCCCTCGTGGGTGCTTCCCTACCAAAAAAACATAATCAAATCAAAACTTGAGATCTATCTTCAAAGTAATTATTATTATTTTCTTTTTTAATTAAATTGATCAATTGAAAATTTAAACAATATCCTATCGTGGAATAATTTTTTTGATGCTTATTATGCATTGATGCCCATAGGTATGTATCAATCATTTAACTTATATAGGTGTGCTAGTGATGAGGCAAATGGTAGGGATCTAACATCCATAAAATATTATAAAATATTGTTAGTACTAGTCATAAGTAAATATTGCCATATATTTCAAAACTAATCATGCCCTTATGGATTAATTGAAAGAATGGCATACAAACATGTGCCATATGGACAAAGTTATTTTTTTTTGACATGTGGTATTGATAAGTCAAATTATTGGCTAAAATACATTTTTGAATGCATATATGGATTCAACACCCTCAAAAACCCCTAGCGCACTTGAATTATTCATATTAAACAACTCAAAATCACAATTCAAACTCAAGTTTTTAAAAAATGTCGTGAAAAAAGTCAATTCTTCTATAAGTTAGACTAAGCCTAACTTATTTATTGATTTATTATTATTTTAAATAATTTTATAATTTAATTAGTTTTTATGATTCTTTTAGTACCATGAGATGGTAAGTGTTTTGATGCTTATTATACATTCCAATCATTTAATTTATACGGTTACTCTAGTTATAAAATAATTAATATATCAGTTAAATATATATACATTTAAACAAACATGTAACAATTTTTTTTAACCATGGAGACTACCTTCACTTTACCATACAATTTCTCAACCTCTAAATAAGCTTTGTGACAATCCTATGAGCCAATTCCATGTCTTACTAATACTACATACCCAAAAAAATTACAATTCTTGTTTATATTGCAAATGTTTCATGACATTTTCTAATTAATCAATTCAATTAAGAAGGGGAAAGGAGCATAACTGATTTGTAGATACATTTCAACTTTTATCTATGACTATTACTAAGAATATTCTAGAAAATTCTATGCAAACTAAATCCCTACCATCTACCTAATAATTAGCCTTACCATATAAATCACTATATATATCCATCTTAACTCTCGATCTACCAAACGCGGAGAGATCAAATCTCTTAATATGCAAACTTCTTTTAAGTGCAAAAATTGAGAAAAGACTTGCACTTTGAGAGATATGATTCCTCTCATAACTTGGTAGATCCTTAGTTAATATAGATCCACGATGGTTCTTAATAACATTACTTATATTGTATAAATTTTAAATATTTTTATATAAAAGTATTCCCATTTACAAAATTTCCCTCGAATTAGGCTATCTATTATTAATGTTTTATTATTTATTATTTGAGCAAAGATATAAATGTTTACAAACATTTACACCACTACTACATCACCTCCGTATTGAGCTATAGAGCACCTCTCAGACCAATTAAATGGTTTATAATTGAGGATAGGAATCAATTTATAATAAGTATTAAAATTACTTATTTCATGATATGCCTCATTGTACTAATTTTTTTTTTTTTAAATATATAACTAGATTATAACTTTTACTATTATTATATTATTATTATTATTATTATAAAATAGTTAATATAACTATTAAACATGTATACATTCACAAAAACATGGAACAAGATTTTTAACCATGGAGATTTACCCTCACATTACCATGGAGATTCTTAATTTGTATATATACTTTGTTATAATGTAATGGTAAAAGGCCATGGCTTATCAATGCACATATCCAAAAAAATATAACTCATTTCAAATGGCCCTCATTCATATGGCATTTTTTTTATAATTAATTAATTTAATTAAAAAGGTAAAACAGAGTATAACTAAAGTTTGGAGATAAATCTCGACCTTTGATTTGTGTATACTATCATGAATATTCTAGAATATTCCATAGAAATTAAATCCTTACCAACTAACTAATAATTATTGATAGTTAAACATTAAAATTATGAAAGTCTTATTCTAAAATACACCTAGTTATCTATAATATAATTATTAGTATTTAAATTAAAATTTTCAAATTCCAATTTCAAAGTAGACATGACTCTCCATGTAAATATTTGATATTTTAAATAAATAAAAATTTAAACTTCTAAAATAATATAAACAAAATTAATTAATAATTTAAATTTTGGTATTAATTCTAAATTATTTTTTTTAAATTAAAAATAGTCATATTTATGTGTATTATTTTAGATGTTTACAAAGAATGTTGTCATCATTTCCTTTAAATTCAATTATTCTAGGTGATATTTTGAATTTA
Source organism: Pinus tabuliformis (assembly GCA_031772625.1). Taxonomy (NCBI): domain Eukaryota; kingdom Viridiplantae; phylum Streptophyta; class Pinopsida; order Pinales; family Pinaceae; genus Pinus; species Pinus tabuliformis. Next base: position 955,066,292 of record CM062807.1, read on the forward strand.
TATTGAGTATATCGTTATAATATATTTTAACTTTGTTTTTAAATGACCTTAAACCCCATATATATATATATATATATAAACAAAAAAAAAACTTTAAAAATTGCATAGTTATTATAGTCAAAATATAATTATCCTATTAATTATAGTAAAATATTTGTTAATATATATTTGACTATATTCATGATAATGATGATGATCCGAATTGGATCCATAAAAGAACTGTCAAAGATAACCATGATTGTATCAGGTCGGGACAAACTTCTAAAAATTCCAAAACAGCGATCAAAAACACCCTGACCCAGTGGCAATGGCAGCCAACATGGAATGACGAGGACCCCAGTCAAAGCGCGTTGACCGAGGCCCATGGAGATTGCACGGGAGGTCGAAATTAGCCCCTGGGAGCCCCAAATCGGGAAACAGAGGTGGATTTTGACGTGCGATTAGCGCTAATCGCGCATCACTAGGCAAAAAGGGTCGAAATGGGGAAGCCCCGAGCACTCTAATGTGTGGGGAGTCGGAGAACCGCGGGTGAAAAAGCGAAAAAGTGCTAAAGGACAGGGCGGGACCTGTGCTTCAAAAAACTGGCGGTATTGATCGGGGCGCCCTCAAACAGTAAGTAGAATTGGCAAAAATGGAGCGATCCCACTCAACGATCGACGTGTGGCAAGCGAAGGAGAGAGAAAACCACCGTTGATCGCATGCTAACGGTCAAGCACGTCAACCGTTTGGGACGAGCGAACGATATCGGATCTGGGGACTCCAAATCGGACGGCTGAGATCACGCTGAATGGGGGAAGCGGAATTGACGAAGGAATGAGCCACGATTTGGAAGGATTTGAAGTCTGTTTTGACTGCCATGGTGGAGGAAGACTCATTCCATGACGTAACCGAGGAATTGAACCGACGAAAGGTTGGCACAGTTCACAGGAGGACATGTGGCCATTCCCTGTGAGCCAATGATGACGTCGAGCCATAGAACTCCAAGCGCAGCTGCAGAAGGCGATTCGACAGAGGCAGAAGAGGAACTGAACAAACATGGAAACGAATGGCTTAAAGCCATGAACAAAGAAAGAATACATAGGCAAAAAAAAGAGACTAGAATCCCGAGAGGAGGACGAAGCAGAGAAGGGAAGAATAGAGAGAAGAAAGACAGTGAAGCAATAGCAGAACAGAAGACAAAGGGACGAGCTGACCAAAGGCAACATCGAGCACCAGAGAGCTTGAAGGATTCAAGCCATCCTAGACAGGATCTTTCTAGACTGAGCACCACATTAGGCTCTCCCCATTGTAGACCAGAAGGTCACAGAGTTGGTAAGGGAAAAGATTCTGTAACTCTAGTGGCTTGGGGCATCCAAGAACCACCCTGCCAAGCAAATTCTGTTTCAGGAGACTCACATTGAGCTCCTTCATTGTAAATTCTCTGCTTCAAGACACAATAAAAGAAGGCCACCATTGAGAGATGGACCGGAGATGTAGCCCTGGAGGATAGGGTGAACTCCTTATTAAATTTCTTATGTTCTTGTATTTGATTACTATACTTCTGTTGTTTTCCATCTTTAAGTGTCTATGTATTGGCAATCTGATCGATCCATTCCTTAAATAACTTAGACACACCAACATGTGAGTCTGTAAAACCTTTAACTAATAAATCTTTAACTGGGGTCACTCATAGGGTGATTATCAGATCAAGTGGTATCAAAGCTCTAGGCTATAAGGTTAGACAAGATTATGTTGGTTTAGCTGTTGAATGCTCACTAGATCAAAGCTCAAATTAGGAGAAGGAGAGTTCGTTGAAACTATTTCTGAAGTTGGGAGAGTCTATCCTCGGAAGATAATGTCAGAGGAAGGTTCTGTGAGGCCAGACCCTCAATTCATAGAAAGTTCCCTAGCTATAAAGTCTATGGTAGAAGAAATGTATAGGGACTTTAGAAAGCATAAGGATGAAGATTCATCAGGTTCTAAACAAGATAAAGAAGAAGATGAGTCTCATTCCCATGACCACTCAAAAGGAAAAGGGAAAGAGGAAAACTTTCTCACACCTCCTAATAGCCCTGTGCATACTAAGAAAGCATATTTGATTAAGATAGATGTTAAATTTGATTTGCCTATATATGATGGAGAGTTAAATGCTAAAAAGTTGGAGAATTGTATTAGACAAGTTGATGTGTATTGCAAAGTGCACAACATCAACTCAGACAAGAGAAAAATTCAGCTGGCAAACCTACTCCTAGGAGGCACTGCCTTGGTTTGGTGGGAAGGAAGAACCCAAGCTGACATGAAAAGACATGGTAAGACCATCTCTGTCTGGAGTGACTTTGTTTCTGCAATTAAGAAGCAGTTCTATCCATCGGCCTACATGCAACAAGCCATGATGAGTTGGAAAACTATTCGGCAATTGAAAGGGCAAAGTGTGCAAGGGTATACTCAAGAATTTAGAAAGAGAGCATTGATTCTAGGGATCTCATTAGACTCACCATAGACTCTTTTGAAGTACATTGGTGGTCCACACAGCTACATGAGGCATACCATCCTCATGTTTAATCCCACTAGTATAGACGAGGTATCTGTACAAGCTACTCATCTAGAGGCTAGAGGAAAGAATGGAAATCCAGAAGTTGGGGGACCATCCCAACCCACTGCAAGCAAGAGCAAGGAGAAAAGAAAGCAGAAGTGGAAAGCAAGGAAGGCTAACACTGCATAAAAAGGCAAAGCTTCATGCACTCACTGTAAAAAGGATGGGCATGATGATGAGCACTGTTTGATTCTGCATCCAGAGCTAAGACCTAAGAAGTCTGAGGGCAAGAAGAAGAAGACTGCTGCAATAAGATTTGGGGTTAGACGCGGGAAATGAAACAATCATTGCAGCCATAGGTATAAAAGGTTGTTTGCTTTAGAGAATGTTGAAATCAAGAAGCAGGTGTAGGAGTTGCTCGAGAAGGGGTTCATCAAGCCTAGCACATCGCCATGTGGTTCACCAATCATTTTGGTGAAAAAGAAAGATGGCTCATGGAGAATGTGCATTGACTATCGAGCACTGAATAAGATAACAATAAAAAATCGTTATCCGCTTCCTTGCATAGATGATCTTTTGGATCAATTAAAGGAAGCTATTTATTTCACCAAGCTGGATTTGCACAGTGGATACCATCAAGTCAGAGTTGCGGAACACGATGCATGGAAGATTGCTTTCAAAACAAAGCAGGGATTGTATGAGTGGCTGGTTATGCCTTTTGGCTTGACCAATGCCCCTGCTACTTTCATGAGATTAATGAATGATGTACTCAGACCTTTTCTCGATGATTTCGTTATTGTATATCTAGATGACATTTTGATTTTTAGTAAAACGTGGGAAGAACACTTAAAGCATGTTAAGCAGATATTAGATGTTTTGAAAAGAGAAAAACTTTATGTTAAACTCTCAAAATGTGAATTTGGCAAAACATCTCTAAATTATTTGGGTCATATAGTAGGGGGTGGTGAATTGAAAATAGATCCCTCTAAAGTGGCAGTCATTGTAAACTGGCCTAAACCCAAGTCTGCTACAGAAGTGAGAAGCTTCTTAGGAGCAACACAATATTGGAGGAAGTTCATTTATATTTTTTCCTCAATTGCAGCTCCCTTACATGCTTTGACAGGATTGAACAAGGTGTTTCAGTGGGGAGGCAAACATAAGAAAGCCTTTGACACCTTGAAATAAAAAGATTAGTACAACACCTGTATTAGCACTGCGTGATCTACAAAGACCATTTGAGATCCAAACAGATGCCAGTGACTATGCCATGGGAGCAGTGTTGACACAGCATGGTCAACCCATATGTTATCATTCTGAGACTTTTAATCCTACAGTAGTTAACTATCCTACATATGATAAAGAATTGTATGCATTAGTTTAGAGTGTGAAAAAGTGGAAACATTATTTGATGGGAAAAGAGACAGTAATACATACTGGTCATCAACCACTTCAATATCTACACTCCTAAACTAATTTGCAGTAATCAAGACATTACAGGTGGATGGGTTTTCTACAACAGTTTCATTTGGTCATCAGATATAAAAAGGGCATACACAACAAAGTTGCAGACATGTTATCTAGACCCATTATAAATGCATCTAATATACTTAAGCATAATTCTGTACTACATGAAAGTTACATTGAACAATATGCTCAAGATATAGAATTTAAAGATGTATATGCAACTTTGAGTCAAGGCAAAAGGTAGAAGAATTAGATTATCATGTGAAAGACCAACTCTTGTATCATTGTGGGAAACTCTGCATTCCACAAACTGAGAGAGTAAAGATAATTAGAGAGGCACACACTTCTCTGATATCAAGTCACTTTGGGGTAAGTAAAAAAGTTTCACAACTGCAAAGATTTTGTTATTGGCCAAAAATGAATGAGACAGTTTTTAGATATGTAAAAGGGTGTACTATGTGTGCTAAAAGCAAGCCCAGCTATAGAAAACTAGGCTTGTACACTCCATTACCAATTCCTTCTCCCCCTTGGGAAAGTGTTTCCATGGATTTTGTTGGAGAACTGCCTAAATCTAGGAAAAGTCATGATCATCTGTATATGGTTGTGGATAAGTTCAGAAAAATGTGTATTTTGATACCTTGTAATAAACAGATTACAGCTGAACAAACTGCAAAATTATTCTTTGAACATGTATGGGCTCATTTTAGATTACCCACTTCTATTGTATTTGATCGAGACGCCCGATTTGTTGGGAAGTTTTGGTCAAGTCTGTGGGAGTTGATGGACACCCAACTGAGTAAAAGCACAACTTTTCATCCACAAAACGATGGCCAAATAGAAGTAGTTAACAGGGCAGTGATCCAATTACTCAAAGGATATTGCAGCAAACATCCCAAGCTTTGGGATGAACACTTATGTTATGTGCAACATGTTTACAATAGAGCAAGACACGTTTCTACACAGAGATCTCCTTTTGAGACCTGTTTTGGGTTCAGACGAAGGTCTCCTTTGGATTTTGTCTTTGGTAAAGATACCACAGTTGATGAACACATTGATGTGGACAAGGCAACTAGGTTCATTGAACAGATCCAGCAGATCCACCAGGTAGTACAGGAATAGCTAGAAAAAAGCCAAGCCAAATACAAGGCAAGGCATGACAAGCATCGGATGGAGCATAGTTTTCAAGTTGGAGACCAGGTTTGGCTATATATCATTAAGAACAGGATGCAAGGTGAAAGTAAAAAGCTAAAGCCTATCAGGTATGGACCTTTTAGGATACTTGAGAAGATTGGTGAAAATGCTTTTTTCCTTGATCTACCAGCTTACATGCACATCTACTCAGTCGTAAATGTAGACTGCTTGAGATTGTTTGAACCTTCTGTTATAGACAATTTTGTGCCTTGCATGAATTGTCAATAATCCAAGGGATCCAAAGTCCCTAAACATGATGTTCCTACCCCTAGAGGAACAAGGTCAGCAAACCAACAGCTCTTAGATCAGTTCTCCACCTGAAAACACTCAAAAACAAGCAATCCTGAAATCAAAGCAGGTGCTCCACTAGGCTTCTGCGCTGAAACTCAACTCCTCCATGGTGTACCTGTGTTGCAAAACAGGTAGAACAAAGGCCACCTGCGCTGAGCGAGATGGGACAAGTGGCACACTGAGTCATTGCTCTGGAATCTTCCAAAAATGACACTTGGATCAGGGATTTCGCCTTGTGATGAGTCAGAGGCTCTGTTTCTCCAAGTGGAAGCAAAGTTCTCCAAGTGGACTCAAGAACTGAAGATCAACTGAAGAGAGAGAGGATACAAGGCAGCTACACATCAGTTGCAAGCTGACTCATCCTTTCTCAATTCATCTATATATTGAGCTCTCTCCTATGAGCTCTAGGGGCTGGAATTTTGTGTAAAGTAATGATATGCTGTTGGTTTCACTATAGAACTATTGGGTGATTGCTTGAAGGAGGTGAAGAGGAGAAATTCTTTCTGCTGGGAGGTGTTGCTGGATTGGGGCCTTCAATGGTTGTAACACTCTCAGAACTTTACTTCTTCTATTAATAAAAGCTATTGAAGTTCTTCTATATACATTTGTTTCAATGATGTGTTGTGATAATTGTATATTTGATTTATGCTAATCCTTGAATCAGTTATGATTGCATGCTTCTTGTAGTTTCCTTCTTTGTTATTTTACAGGATCTCATTGTAGCTGGGCCAGTAAAAGAGCAAGGAGCTGGGGGCAAGCAAGCAAAGAGAAGAGTTTGGATTCGACATTAAGCGCAAGGCAACGGTTAGTGCATTTCTTCATTCTCTCTTGCTTTCATAAAGAAGTAAACCTTAAGTAGTTTTCTTTACAGTTGTTGCTGAGGTACTATCACCCTTAGAGTGGGATAGGGTCATCCGAATCGGATACTTTTCCCTACAACAAACTGGCGACTCCACTGGGGATCGTATCTGTTTGATTGTTTGTAGTATTTTGCTATTCATTTCCTGAACAAAAGAGTACCAAATCGAAAAGCTTTTGACTATATCAAAAGCGAAGTAAAGGGCAGCTACTCTAGCTCATTTCTGAGCATGTTCATGATTTGAAGAGCTGATCTACAAGGATCCTTGTAAGCTCTTAGTGATAGCTTTTCATCTTCCTTGTCATCCCTTAGTGTGTACTTGACTGATAGCTTCTGATTTGAGCAAAAACTGTGAATTTTTTAGAAAATTGTGACCCGGAAACTGAGAAAACGCAACTTTCGTTTTCCAAAGCAGGTAGTACACAGGCTACCTGCTTTGCAACGCAGGTCCCGAAGGGGCTACCTGCGCTGAGAGCCAGACTGGCTGTGCAGCACCTGCGTTGGCCCAATTTTTCCTTGTGCATTTGGGGTTTCCTCCCTTTTTCTTGCCTGTTTTCACTATAGATTTTGCAGCCAATTACCAGTCTTGTACCTGTTCTGAAACCAACCTTACTTGCCATCATTCCACCTCTGTTATATAACGAAATTGTACTTGTTCTTTTGTATTTCTTACATCATTTACAATTTCCCATAATGAAAGTGAACTAGTCTTGCTTTGGCCTCTTAGATCTGAACCTGTGTTAGGCATTTTGTTGGTCTAAAGAGTTAGCTTGTTTGCTGTCCATAATTGATTAGTCTTTTTACTTTCGTCATTATGGTTTGATTTCATGTATTTCCAGTGATTAAACAAGTAAATCTTAAGGTGTCTTTTGATTTTGGACAAGCTTGTTTGTTTTCGCTTTAAATCGAAATCAAAGTTATATAACAACTTTCTTTTTGTAATACATTAACATTAAGAAAGGGAAAAGAAAATACATGCATTGTGCATTTTGCATTTGACTGTTTGCATGCTGATTTAGGAAATTTTGCATTAGTGTGTGCTCTATGATCTGTGTGAAAAGATTTGCCTTTCTTCTCCTTAGTAGTTAAGATTTTCAAAGTTGAAAGATTGAAAAGTTTGCTTCTCATCTTAGACTGCATTCAGGAATTTGTTACATACATCTCGTGGTGATCCTTAAAGGCAAACTGCTAAGCAAGATCAACATTAAAATAAATTCAATTTACATAACAACGCTTTGAAACATAACGCAAACACATAGAGGTCTAGGTAGAGACGTGTTCCGGCGTCGTTAAACGTAGTGACTGTCGATCTCTACGAAGGTGGGTGATTCCTCCTGAGAGTCGGTGGCACTAATACGGACTTGTGCTCCCACGTACCGTCGCGTATATATTGGGAGACCCCTATAGGAACAAAGCCTTTATCCATAGGAAGCCGTGTCGGCCGCCCTACTGATCGCGATGCAGTGAACACAGCATTCACGAAGATCGACCACCCGTACCGTAAAACGTATTTTGTGGTTTCGCGAAAAGTTTGGCACACCCTCTGCCTAGAACTCCAGAGCAGTTTCTTTTGGCCTTTTTCAAACTCTATAACTGAAAAAGTCCATCCGAGCATTTGTCACTTCGGGCTCGTTAAAACATCGAAGGGGACTAGAGTCATCTTTAGCTTTTTCTCGACTCTTAAAACATGAAAAAGCAAAGTTGTGTCTAAAGCGTCGTTAATAAAATTTATTTTAATCGGAACATAATCACCTGTTATTCCCGCGTTGATCTTTCAGTTGAAAAGTATGGAGCCCACCAACCAAGGAAGTCACCTTGGTGGAAATCCCAATCCCTTCTCCTCTTGGGGAGATGTTGGTGCGCCTCATATGGCCACATTGTCACTTCCAGGATTGACAATTGGCCTACCTGTATGGCTCTTTTCAACTAATGTAGTTCAAATCGCCACAAATCCTGAGCAGTCGAATCAACAGTCAGACCAGTCTAGAGCTGCCCACCAGCCTTCCACTTCTTACAATTCTTCCTCTGATCCTTCATCTTCACAAGGTAGAGCCGGCAGAAGTCAGCCTCCCATGGAGAAGAAGGAAAAGAAGAAGAGAGAAAAGAAGCAGAAGGGGCCTATGGCGAAGGCAACTGGGGGCAAGCAAAAGACATCTGACAAAAATCCACACACTGCACCGACCGGGCCTAAATCGCCATGCGTCATTTGCAAAGGGACCCACTTCCATCGTGATTGTCCTTGTATTCCCCGGATACTAAGGGACTAGTCCCCGAGGTTGCACGATCCGGTAGCATCAACCTCTGGTAATCATGTTGATTGCAGTCCATCAACTAGCGAGAGTGAAGGACGAAAAGGGAGACCAAGATCACCCTGTATGTTGTGTGAAGGTGATCACGCCATCCACCGATGTCCATTCTTAGATGAGGCGAAGAGAGTTTTGGAAGATCGTCCGGTTTCACCGTTACGACTTCCTCCTGGATACCAAAAACTCGCGCCAAGTCCCTCGATAGTTGAAAATCCAGCTGGCCCGCTCAAGTGGTCAGCTGAAGTGTCGGTCATTGAGAATGAACCTGCTGAATCCAGACCAGACGAAAGTCTAAAGGTCGAAACGGCAGTTGACCCGGTTCTCCCTTCAGAGGTTTCATCCTCAAATGACTCCGTCATTGAAGACCCATCTTCAAATGACACCCTCACTGAAGAGGATAAGGATGACACCGTCCATATTCTTTTCATCAACACAGACTCTGATGAGCATCAGGGCAATGCGCCCATTCCTTTATCGTAGGAAGGAACATCGTCAGGGTCGTATCCGGCCGTGTATTTGGTCCCACCACCAAGCAACCTAGTTGTATCCTTTGATTGGAATCAACTAGGCAGACCCCGGTTACCAGCCAGTATCCCATTCAGAATCATCGTCCAAATCTACAGAATGGTGATGGCTGGAACTATCATTGATGAAGGGGCATCTGTGAGTATCCTTTCCTCTATTGCTTGGAAAGCACTGGGTTCCCCGGCGCTTTTACCTGAGATGAGAAATCTATCGGGTTTTGATAAAGGAACCAGTCGCCCGTTAGGGATTCTCCCCAATGTTCCAGTTACATTGAAGGGGAAGACAGTTCATATGAATGTCATGGTCGTCCAAGGACCCTTGGATTATAATCTACTCCTTGGACGGGACTATATATATTGCATGGGAGCTATAGTCTCCTCACTCTTTAGAGTAATGTGTTTTCCACACGAAGGAAAGATGGTCAAGCTCGTAGACCAACTTTCATTTCCAGGATCTCGCATCGCAAATAGTCAAATACCAACCCTAAACGGCTTATTCACTCAAGAAATGCCTCCACCCCCGGTTCTACTTCCCGATGAATGCGAGTGATTCGGAAAGATACAACTGGGACCCAGGGGGCATGCACCCTGGCCTGCCTTGGGCAGAGGAAACCTTGGGTATAAAGTTGATTTCCGCAGAAGAATATGACTAGTCCGTACCCCGTCCGAAAGAAGGAAGAGAGGGTTGTTCTAGAATAAGATTCTTTTGTCAAAGTTATGTGAGTGAGATAATCTGCTTCTCGCTCCCCTTGTCTAGATAATAAGGATACCGAGGAAGGGGACCATTTGCGGTAGCAAGTAGTAACCATCTTTGAAGACAAGCCTCACCCATTAAAACATATGTTTTGAAGGATAAGTAGGGGCAGCCTCCAAGGAAAGAGATTCTATTGCTGCAACAAGTGGTCACCATCTTTAGTAACCTAATGGTAGACATCGTCGGGAAAAAGAGTTTAGTTTGCGGCAGCAAACAAAACCATTTTTCGGATAATAAGTAAGAGGCAAACCTCCCTCCGTAACACCAATGTTTTATCTGTTGCGATCTTGCAAAAACCTAAAAGTGAACTGATGGGAAGACAAGTACCGTCGGCACCGAAAAATAACGAGAAGACAAGTATCGTTAAAAATATAGCAAGACGACAAGTAGAAAAACGGAGGTGGGACAGAGGAGGGGTAGCCTTGAAATTATATTTTATACCTGGGGGCATGCAAACCTTTTGGAGTGCAAGCAAAGAGCGGTTATTTATCTGTTTTTTGGATTAGTCGTTTCCGAACTAGCATGAAAAAAGGATGTGGGGCAAAAGTCAAAACTTGCCAAATAGGAGCATAGCTTCGTGAGATAAAGCTCCTTAAAAAATAGCTATCTCACCTGAGGCGTTTCTTGTATTATGACTGGTATAATCGAGCAGTTTTAGCACACAGTTCATGCTCGTTAAAAAATAAACGCAAGAACCGAGCAGTTTTAATACATAGTTCATGCTCGTTAAAAAATAAACATAAGTTGTGAGCAATCTTCCCCTAGAGTTCAAGCTCACCCAGAAAAAATGAACCGGTAAATAACCTTGAGAAATGTAACCTTTGACTGCCATATTAAAAGCCATTGGTCGTGTTTATATGCCATCACCTCCATCCATTCATTTGGCCAATCGTTCATCTCCATATGTTTGTTTACCCATTTTGAGGAACAGCTGCGAAGAGTGATTTCACTAAGCCATCCTTGTGACACTTCCGTGATTGGAATATTCCAACCTGTACCTGGAATCTGATGTTATCCCTGTTTATCACTCGTTCCTCAAAAGACGAGTCTTCTTTGAGCTTTTTTCACTGACTCGTAAAATATGAAAAGTTTGCCGAGTTTTGGCCTTCCAGCTCGTTAAACGACAGGAAGAGCTATCCCTCCTTTAGATTTTAATCTTTTTGGACCTGAGGGATTATTGCACAAAAAGATCGAGCGCTTGTTTTGTTCGGCTCGTTAAAGCAATCGAAAATTCATCCCTTCTGTATTGTTTTATACTTTTTCGGACTTAAGGGATTAGATGACGAAAAAGGAATTCTGGAGTTGACTTTACGTACCTTTTCAGACTCTCTAAAAATGAAAAGGACCGAGTTATCCTTGTCGTTAGACTCGTTAAATTCATTAAATAGCGACAAACTTGTCTTTAGACGAGAACGAGTTTCCCTATCGCTAGGCTCGTTAAAACATAGCGATGGGCTTGCCCGAAGGGCAGGTTATAGAACAAGCATATGTTATCCTCCTCAAGCTTGACAAAAATAAAGAGGTACTGGTCAACAATGATTGGGGAAAAATTGGGAGAACCTCACAGCTTTAATGGTAGCAAGTCGCTCTTGAACATGACACTTTGTCCTCCGTATCACATCGGGTTGGGTTGTTTCATTCACCGGTCTCATCACCATGGTCCTCGCCACACCATCCACATTTGGGGTAATGCTACCGATCCATCACATCAGTGTCGTTATATGTTCAAGAGATGTTGTTCTGCAAAGAGTCAACCGTGTCCCATCCACTGCCATAAATTGTCCTTCATCCATTTCATGACCGCCACCTTGAATCATACATCACAGTTTGTTTTCACCTCATCACAATCACTAGCTCCGTTCCGTGTCACTGATGTGGGATTCATTAAGGCCCTCCTTTGACGGATCGCTCCTTGTCGACATCAACTCATTATCCAAGGAGTTGATCTAGGAACAACCCCTTCAGTACTTTGAAGCTTGCATGCCTCAATGGCAAGTTTCTCACTTCCGGCGATAGGTATACATCAATGACCTTCGACCAGAAGATTTTGCATGGTGGTCGACGCCAAGTCCTTTATTCCCACCATGTGAATTGTACTGCTGTACCTTGAGGGTCATCATCCTTATCGGTGATTCCTCTCGCGCTTGTTAACGGTTTACATCATTGACCGGTAATCAAGCGATGTCTTTCCATGTTCGACTTCAAGAAATTCTCACATGGATCGACTTGTACATCGAGTGAAGATCGGAAGAGATTGAAGACCCCGGATCTAGTTTCATCCATCCGGGCTGCGATATATATTCAGGATATAAAGACATTTGATATGTACATCATTGCAACAGATGATCATCCTTCTCAAAGGATGATAATTTCAGCAGAGAATTATCAGTCTATCATCAGACGATCGTCTGTTCTATGTACCAAAATGTATTTATAAAAGCTGAGCATGGGAATGCCCGCCTCAGCTAGATCATGAAAAAGTATGAAAAATAATGTATTGTATTGTATCTTATTACAGGACACTTCTCAGCAGATCGAATGAACTTCGGATCCTCCTAATAAAGCATTTCACCCGATAAACGACCTCATACTTTAGGGGGCATCTGTTATAGACAATTTTGTGCCTTGCATGAATTGTCAATAATCCAAGGGATCCAAAGTCCCTAAACATGATGTTCCTACCCCTAGAGGAACAAGGTCAGCAAACCAACAGCTCTCAGATCAGTTCTCCACCTGAAAACACTCAAAAACAAGCAATCCTGAAATCAAAGCAGGTGCTCCACTAGGCTTCTGCGCTGAAACTCAACTCCTCCATGGTGTACCTGCGTTGCAAAGCAGGTAGAACAAAGGCCACCTGCGCTGAGCGAGATGGGACAAGTGGCACACTGAGTCATTGCTCTGGAATCTTCCAAAAATGACACTTGGATCAGGGATTTCGCCTTGTGATGAGTCAGAGGCTCTGTTTCTCCAAGTGGAAGCAAAGTTCTCCAAGTGGACTCAAGAACTGAAGATCAACTGAAGAGAGAGAGGACACAAGGCAGCTACACATCAGTTGCAAGCTGACTCATCCTTTCTCAATTCATCTATATATTGAGCTCTCTCCTATGAGCTCTAGGGGCTGGAATTTTGTGCAAAGTAATGATATGCTGTTGGTTTCACTATAGAACTATTGGGTGATTGCTTGAAGGAGGTGAAGAGGAGAAATTCTTTCTGCTGGGAGGTGTTGCTGGATTGGGGCCTTCAATGGTTGTAACACTCTCAGAACTTTACTTCTTCTATTAATAAAAGCTATTAAAGTTCTTCTATATACATTTGTTTCAATGATGTGTTGTGATAATTGTATATTTGATTTATGCTAATCCTTGAATCAGTTATGATTGCATGCTTCTTGTAGTTTCCTTCTTTGTTATTTTACAGGATCTCATTGTAGCTGGGCCAGTAAAAGAGCAAGGAGCTGGGGGCAAGCAAGCAAAGAGAAGAGTTTGGATTCGACATTAAGCGCAAGGCAACGGTTAGTGCATTTCTTCATTCTCTCTTGCTTTCATAAAGAAGTAAACCTTAAGTAGTTTTCTTTACAGTTGTTGCTGAGGTACTATCACCCTTAGAGTGGGATAGGGTCATCCGAATCGGATACTTTTCCCTACAACACCTTCAATGACTGAGGATCCTGAAGAGCACAGTTATTTTCCTTCTATTGATGACTTGCTACTCGAATATCTGAATGAATTGCAGGAAGACACATTCTTGGATAGGAAGGTGAGGACCACACGCAGGGGAGATGTTGACTACCTCAAAATTGGACTCAAAGGTTCGAAGCTGAGCAGTGAAAAGTGGACTGAGATTGGGCAAGTGAGACAGCAATACCCTCACTTAGTCGATGCTTGAAAGAAAACTAACTTTTGGTGGTCCAAAAGTTTTTCAGTGGGAAGGTCGTGATCTGAATTAGATCCATAAAAGAACTGTCAAAGAGAGCCATAACTGTATCAAGTCGGGACAAACTTCTAAAAATTCAAAAATTGCGATCAAAAACACCTTGAACCAGTGGCAATGGTAGCCAGCGCGCGTTGACCGAGGCCCATGGAGATTGCGCAGGAGGCCGAATTAGCCCCTGGGAGCCCTGGATCGCAAAACAGAGGTGGATTTTGATGTGCGATTAGTGCCATCGCTGGGTGAAAAGGGCCGAAATGGGGAAGCCCCGAGCACTCGAATGCATGGGGAGTTGAAGAACCGTAGGAGAAAAAGCAAAAAAGCGCTAAAGGACAAGGCGGGACCCATGCTCCGAAAAACCAGCGGTATTGATCGAGGCGCCCTCAAACGGTAAGTGGAATTGGAAAAAATGGAGCGATCCCACTCAATAATCGACGTGTGGCAAGCGGAGGAGAGAGAAAAATGTTGCTAATCGCGTGCTAATAGTCAAGCAAGTCAACCGCGTGGGATGAGAGAACGACATCGGATCTAGGGACTCCAGATCGGATGGCTGAGATCATGCCCGACGGGGAAGTGGAATCGACGAAAGAATGAGCCGCGATTTGGAAGGATTTGAAGTCTGTTTTGACCACCACAGTGGAGGAAGACTCATTCCACGACATAACCGAAGAATTGAACTGACGGAAGGTTGGCGCAGTTCGCAGGAGGACATGTGGCCACTCCATGTGAGTGGATGATGATGCCGAGCTAGGGAACTCCAAGCACAGTTGCAAAAGGTGATTCAATGGAGGCAGAAGAGGAACTGAACAGACATTGAAACCAATGGATTAAAACCATGAACAAAGACAGAACACACAGGCAAAAAAAAGAGACCAGAATCCCGAGAGGAGGACGAAACACAAAAGGGAAGAACAGAGAGAAGAAAGATAGTGAAGCAATAGCAGAATGGAAGACAGAGGGCCGAGCTGACGAAAGCCAGCATCGAGCACCAGAGAGCTTGAAGGATTCAGGCCATCCCAGAGAGGATCTGTCCGGACTGTGCACCAAATTGGGCTCTCTCCACTGTAGACTAGAAGGTCACAAGGTTGGTAAGGGAAAAGATTTTGTGTACTCTAGTGGCTTGGGGCATCCAAGAACCACCCTGCCAAGCAAATTCCGTTTTAGGAGACTCACATTGAGCTCCTCCATTGTAAATTCTCTACTTCAAGACATAATAAAAGAAGGCCACCACTGAGAGCTAGACTGGAGATGTAGCCCTGGAGGATAGGGTGAACTCCTTATTAAATTTCTTGTGTTCTTGTATTTGCTTACTGTATTTCTCTGTTGTTTTCCATTTTTAAGTGTCTATGTATTGGCAATCTGATCGATCCGTTGCTTAAATAACTTAGACACACCAACATATGAGTCTGTAATACCTTTAACTAATAAATCTTTAACTGAGGTCACTCATAGGGTGATTATCAAATCATATAATGATGTCAATATTAATATATAAAAATTTAATTAAAAAATGTTTGTTTAAGTTTTTCATTATAATTATTTTTAAAGTAGTATAGTCATATAAATAAAATGGCCAGTAAATGTTGATAGGTATCAATTCATAATAAACATCAAAACACTTCATAATACATTTCATTAAAATTAAAAAAATCATAAAAATAAATTAAATTATAACTTTATTTTAAATTATCATTTTATTAATCATAAAAAACATTAGTATATAACTTAAATATATATACATTTAAAAGCATTGAACAAAATTCTTAATTATGGAGATTTACCTCCACTTTTCTACAAAGATTCTAAATTTGTAAATAGGCATCATTACAATACCAATACTACAAGTCCAAAATATCATAAATCATTGCATATGGCATTTGTTCATATGTCATTTCTTAAAATTAATCAATTCAATTGAAAAGAAAAAAATAATTTAATAATTTGGAAATAAATCTCAATCTTGATTTAGGTACACTACTAAAATTAATTTAAAATATTCCACACAAATTAAATCCCCGATCACTTAATAATTAAATTAAAATTTTAAAAAGCCTATTCGAAATATATATATATATATATATATATATATATATATATATATATATTTGTACCTTTCATTTTTTTAATGTTAATTATAAAAATACTATTAATAATATGCATTTTCTTAAATCATCTTTTAATATCGAAGCAGATGTCTTTAGTGAGATTTTTTGGAAGCTTTTCGAGTGGATTTTTCCACTCTAATTTCTCTAAAATCCAGTAGGAATTCATTGAAATCACAAGTTTCATGGGTATGCCCTACACAATAAAAGTGTCTTAAAAGTTTTTCAGATGATGAATCAATATATACAGTAAAAAATAACTAGTTTAAATAACACAAATCAAAATTTCACCACAAACGTTTCTACGAAATCCAGCACGAGAAACTCTAAAAAATAACACTAAACACAACTCCATATCAAATCCTCTAATATATACTTTATTTTAGAAAACAATAATAGAATTTGAAGTGTCTCTTTTCTTTACTTATAAATATATAACAAATATTTTATCACAATGTTACTCTGCACGTGGTCTAGTAGCCTTTGCAACCTTTACAAGATGGAGAGCATAAGGATGATTTCTTTTAATTCTAAGATTATGTATTAGAAAACTTGTGTGGTATATATATATATATATACACACTTTAATTTGTAATAAATATTTATTTTTAATAACAATTTATAAATGGATATATATTTAGTATATTTTTTAAAATTATAATTAACAAATAATATCAGTAAACATCACAATAACTTAAGGTATTGGAGGGCACTTCAAATTTCATAGCTTGGAAAGATAGAATGGAAGTTTTGTTGGATGACAATGGAGCATTGGAGTACACACAAAATGATATTCCAAAATTAGTAACATCAAATGCACAATAGCTGGCTCAGTGGAAGAAAAACATAATAAAATCCAGGAGGATTATCCTGGAGGGAGTCAAAGACCATGTGGTTTTGAGTTTGCATGGCATGAAAATTGCTTATGCAATGTGAAAAACCCTCACAAAGATATTTGGAAGTAGTAGTGATGCCAAAAAATTGGCATTGAAAGATAAGCTTAGGAACATTCAAATGCAGAAAAATGAAACCATAGTTCAATACCTATCCAGATTCACTTAGGTCAGGGATGAACTTGGAGGAGCAGGAGAGATTGTGTCGCCATATGATCTTGTGAGCTTAACACTTCTTGGTATTATAAAGTCATAGCACAACTATCAAGATTCAATTAATTGGGAGAGGCTTTGGTCTAACTTGGTGTTGGAGGGGATTAGAAGAAACACTAGACATGGAGTCTGATCCAAATCTGATGAGGAAGAATATTGAGCTCTAGTTCGAAACGGAAATAATTCCAAAGGAAAAAACGCTGAAGGCGAGGAAGAATACAACTGGAATCACGGCGAGAAGAAAGCCCTGAGTAAAATTAAATGGTTTCATTGCCATGAGTATGGACACTATGCAACCAAGTGTCCACATAAGAAAGCCAACAAGGATCTTGCAACAATAGCAACAGGAGATGCTCTCACATCATGATTTGAGTTGGATTTCACCCTCATTTCTTGCATGGAAAACACAATAAGAGGGGGTGAGTGATACCTAGACTCTGGTGCCTCATATCATATGACAAGAAATAAGGAGTTCTTCAAAATCGTAGAGGAGAAGGACCTACAATTACACATAGAGGTTGGATATGATGGTAAATATAATACCAAAGAGATTGGAACTATCACCTTTAAGAGGGGGTGTGGCTCTCATATTCACCTAAAGAATGTAATGTGTGTTCCTAGCCTCAGTACAAATATAGTTTTTGTAGCTGTACTTGAAGACATAGGATATGATGTGGTGTTCAGTAGAGGGAAGGCATATCTAAAGCACGTTGCTACTGGACAAGTAAAAAAAATGGTGTTTGAGTTAAAAATATCTACAAGCTAGAGGTATATTCTGCCATGCATGCAATTATACCTCCAAGAGTGAGTTAGGGCGATGTAAAGTCTTAGTCCCAGAGGTGCAAAGATTTGGGCAGGGTTCATAGGAGAGAAGCAACAATTGCAGTATACTCTTCTCATAGATCATTTCCCTTGCTACATGGGCCTACATTATTCAATAATAGAAGGATCAATGTCAGTTAATGAAGTCAGATCTTGAGTTACAGAGCATAGGATAGTAGTAGTCGGAGACTTACGAGACAATTGCAACTCAAAGACACAATTGATTTAGTATTATAGATGCTTCTCAATTGCAGTGGTTGCAATATAAATAACGACAATGAGAGGGAGTGTAAGTTGTGTTACAATACATTCCTTATGAGGAGTAGGATTAGGGTTGTGCAAAACCCTTTTCTTGCTAAGAGGGAGTGTTAAATTGTAGCAAGAAAATGGTTCATTTGACTTGTGCCTTAGTGAAATGGAGAAATTTGAATTTCCAAATCAACAAGATGATTTGAGTTTCAGTTAGTAGGAGTGACATGGCCAAGCCACTTAGACAATTCAGTCAATTCGATTTTGTGTGCAAAGAGTTGAGTTATGTATGAATTGATTGCTAAGATCTAACTATCTAGTGGAGTTATAGTTAGCGAAACTTAGTTATGAGCTCTAGTCATGAATAAAGTTAAGATGTGTTCAATGGAGTAGTTATAATTGTTGTTAACTCATTGATCTCTCAGCGAACTAGTCAATTTACTAAAAAAAACCCTAGTCATGCATACAAATCAAATTGTTTAACTGAGTGAAAGAAAAATGTATTAATGTAATCATTATTATATACTAGTGAGTGTGCATAGTTTTCATATAGCAGGTGAAGAGTTTTTATTATTAAATTTATTTAAATTATAAATTAAAAAATAATTAAAATATCTTTCTTCTTGACTTGTGATCTTGCCTTTCCTCGGCATTAAATCAAAAGAAAATTCACGAGAAATGACTTGTACCTAAACCATTATAACCAAATCCACGACCAGAAGTTTATAAAAATCCCGACAGTAAGACTATTTTAATTTGACACCACACCTGCAACATCCTCAATGCCAATAGCGGGCTGACGTTTTGACAGAGCAGGTATTCCATTCAATATTACAAATCAAAGATATGGAGACACTTCGTGGAGCAGGTATCCCCACGACATGCTGCATGTACCCGAACCTATACCTAGTTCACTGCAATAAACTAATTCCCAGACGTGTTGGGCTGTTAAGGTTCCAGCCATAGAAATGACAGCATGTATCTCTGCTCTTTTCAAATTCGTTAATTGAATATAACTTGAAGGAAAATACACCAGTTCGGAAAAATTATGGAGCGCCCTACATCAGAAGGAGCCCATATTCTTAAGGAATCAGACTCGGCCTCATCTGTATGGGGATGGAGAAAAAAAGTTGCAGTCTTTGATTTCATTATGAGGATATTCGGCATAATTGCGACGCTGGCTGCAGCGATCGCCATGGGCACAGCAGACGAAAAGCTTCCTTTCTTCACGCAGTTCTTCCAATTTGAGGCCAAATATAGCGACTTGCCAGCCTTCACGTATCCATTAAAACCTATCCAATTTCTTTCCTAGTTGGAAAAATCCTTTTCTCAGTTTGAGACGAGTTTGTTCATACTCGGACTATACTTTCATTTCAGTTTTAAACCTAACTGAAATATTTTATTAGATTGTGTGCAGGTATTTTGTCATAGCTAATGCCATAGCAGCAGGATACTTCATACTATCTCTACCAATTTCAATATTCAATATGATCAGACCCCATGTAGAGGCCTCGAAGCTTATTCTCATCATTTTTGATGCGGTAAATATAAATCATCTATCTAGTTAATCCAATTTTTTTAATATACTATTTCTTTGCTAGATGATGAGAAGTGGGAGAAGCAGAATTATAGTTTTATTGTTTTAATTGGCATGTTGGTAGTGTGACAAATATTTTGAAAATTAAAATTATAAGCTGATTAATTTAAAAAAAAAATGGTTTTTATTTTCAACCTTCTTAATAGACAAACTCTTTCTTTCTCTAGTATTAACAATACCAAATTCTATTATAAAACTCATGAGAATTAATTCTTATCTTAACAATTTTTATTTTATCTTAATACTAATTTTTAAAATTGAGTTGATCATCTTTTTATCTTATTTTAGTTTCCTTTTAATTAAAATTTTAATGAGAATTTTTATAGCTGTAACTTTCCTTTAAATCTAGAAATAATAATATTTTTTTAAGTATATTCTTATTATGAAAATTGATATTCTACCAATGATTTAATCAAAATTGACCATTCATTGATAAATTCATATACCAATGGTTTAATTTTAGCGTGAAAACATGGCATTTATATATCCACTTTGTTACAGGTGATGGCCGTTGTGGATACATCAGGAGCCTCTGCAGCAGCTGCTATTGTGGATGTGGCTCGCAGGGGAGTCTCCCGAGCCAATTGGTTTTCTTTCTGTCAGCAGTTCGGTTCATTCTGTGAGCGTGTCAGTGATGTACTGATTGCTTCTTCCGGTGCAGCCGTCATATTTGTTCTCCTCGTTGCATTTAATTCGTCTGCTCTATATAGGCGTGGACCTTAAAATTACTGGCCGACTTGTATGTTTGTATAACAGTGTGACACCAATTTATATTAGAACAGATTTAGAATGGCACCGGCAAGATGCCATTTGCTTCAATAAAATTCTCTCTAAAAATATGAGCAGCAGGAGTTTTTCGGGAGCCTCCGTGTTTCATAGAATGTGAGATTATCATGTTAAAATTGAAATGCATATGCCTCTAGTCAATTTGAAATAGTTTTAACGGATGGATTTGTTTTCCTATCTGATCCCCTGCCGAAAACAAAATTTGGTATCTGCTTTCCGTGCAAGCATTTTCTGTTTTAAATGGTATACTCTAATTATTATGTTTTTGGTTGGAATTTGATTAAACAATATTTTATATTTTAGTAGTAAAAAAAAAAAAAAAATTGGTAAGAATTTGCTAAAGAAATTTTATATTTAAGTATTACGGGATTTTGGCAGTGCATTACATTAGATATTATTTTGGGATTCAATCGCATTAAGTCATTTATCTATGACTATTTCCATGACAAGTAGTAGTAACTGACTAATTTCTAGTGATTTTTGAATAGTCTACTTAGCACTAAATGAATCGCGTGATGCTCACAGGGGTGAAAAAGTGGGATTGAAACTAGTGAAATGGGATAGCAAGGTAGCAAGTTAAGTGGGCTTGATTGTGGGGAAAACATAGTTAAGCGCACTTGAGCCAAAGGCGATCTGGGATGGGTGACCTCCCCACTTTTTTAAGCCTGTGAGCATCACCAGAGGGGATCTGGGATGGGTGACCTCCCCACTTCTTTATCCCTATGAGCATCACCAGATACAATGAGCGCTAAGTGACCTATTCAAAAATCATGAGAAATTAGTCACTTATGACTACCTCTTATGAATATGGTCATAGATGAATGACTTACTTAACGGAGATGAATGCCAAAATGATATCTAATATTTTATATTTTAGTGGTAAACAAATTTTCATTAAATTTATTATATGTTTTTTATTGGAATCTGGCTAAACAATATTTTATATTTTAATTGTAAACAAATTTTCATTAAATTTTAACACAATAAAATATATTTTTAATTTTATATATAATATAAATTTAATTACTCAAACTTGTAATTCCAATAAATTTTTCTCAAATTTATTGATCATGGCTGCATCTTAAATAGAGAGAGCAGATTATCCAAGGACTATATTTCACTGGGAAACGGCTATATTTGATTGGGCAACTAGACTGGATCAACCACTACTAAAAACCAGCTATGTTTGACTGGGCAACAAGACCAAGAAATAGAAAAAAGAAAAAAATAATTAATTAATTAATTTGTAAATTAGTTTAGTTATATTTATTATCATATTTAAATAAAAAAAATGCTAATAATTAATTATGAATGAATAATCTATTATTTATTAAAAATATGAATGAATAATCTCAAATTATAAATAAATTCAATAATAAAATAGACCCTAAAAATCTCCAAAATACATAAAAATAGCACTGTCTCCATACTGGCTCACTGCTTTGCTGGCTTTTAAGGAATATTTAGGAACCCACAGTCAGATGGCACTGTCTTCCAATTGGCTAATTGCTTTAATTGGTTGACTGCTTTGCTTGTTTTCCCATAATATTTCAAAATCAGACAGACATTTGTGAGATATTCCCCAAATCTACACTCAGTCAAGATAAACTTTTTGCAACACCAAAACCCATCAGTGGAAAAACGAGTTTAATTTCAAAATTTATGCATTGCCGAATACGACGCAGCAATTCATCCAATACAATGACACCTGGAAAGTAACTCATTTTCTGTTTAAATGAGCCTACAGAACACAATAAAATTCAGCTATATTGAAGTGCCATACTCAACACATTGGTTGTGTCATCCAACTGATTCACACACCCGGATTGTATGCAACAATCAAACCAGCGTTGCATGAAACACAAATAACTCTGGCAATGCAGAATTCTAAGCCTTCGGGACTCGACCTTGGTTTCTACTTTCAAGACCAATTACATAAAAGCTCTACTTCTCTAAAAATCTGCAAATCGCGGTGACGATCAGCTGGCCATGAGAATGAAATAAGATGCTCCGGTAATTAACTGGACATTTTATTTGCAGAAACACAGATTCTGCCAACAAAATATATACGCAATAATTAGAAAATCGCAAATTTTATTTTGCAGGCCATATCAAGGGACTGAAATATAGCTACTGTGCTGTAGTTCTTATTCCTAACATAAAAGAGAGAAGGAACATTACCATTGGTTGTTCACTGGCTTTTACCCTGTTACCCAGGGTATCTGTTCCTTCCCGAGATTTCCTATTCTCATATGTTGCAAGTGCATGGCAGAAGGCCAAATCACCACCCCTTACTCATGTTTCTGCGACAGTGGTTACCACTCATGAATGGACAAGCAGCCCACGAGCTTCAGCCCAAGGCTGTAAGAACGACGATGCTCTTCATTATAATATTACTTTCCGCATAGAAATAACGACTCGAAAATCGAAGAGAAAAAGATGGTGCAGAAATAACAACTCGAAAATAGACGGCAAAAAGAAGTGTACCAAAATTATAAGGCTCTGAAAGGAAATGATGTGTCCACCAACATGAGGACATTTGATGTTAACAGGATTGTTCAGCAGCAAGAACAGCGAAGGAAACAACAAAACCTTAGATTTATCAATAGAAACAAGCTTTGGCTAAGCACTAATCGACCACAAGGCAGCGGTTGTACATTGCAGTTTGAAAGAGCGAGAAATTTCCATATGAATATTGTGATTGTTATCCATGTTATTGTTCAAACTAGTAGGGGTAACAATGGAGCAATAGCTCATTGTCACTTTAGCAAAAGCTCCTTGCTCTTTAAAGACTTTTACAGATAGGAGGAGTCCCGATGTGAGAAGAATCACTTGGAGAGATAGATCAATGATAGGATGTATAGTGATTCCAAAACATATACACAAGAGAGACTCAGATTATAAGCTTACTTGTTTAGAAGCAATATGTGTGGCTCTCTAAGAAGGCGTAAGAGGATGCTGGGGTCTAGGTTTGAGAAGTATGTTTTGATAAGGGGTGCCCTAAACCAAAGAATCCTAGAAGAATAAGGTTTCTAAGCAATCCTTGTGAAGTTGGAGTTACAAAGTTACGGGACCACAAAGAAGCCCTAGTGGACCCAAACAAGGTGAAGGGTTTGGGGTTGAAAAACAAACTAATGGACTTGACCAAGTTATGGATGAGAAGAGGATCAAAAAAATTAGATTTCTCTTGAAATTTGAATGCAATCATCCTAATGAAGGTACTAATCCAAGGAAACCTAGGAAGAAAAATGGTCTTTGAGCTAGGGCCTGCAATACCTTGAGATGCCATGGTCAGATTAACCTCAAATTTGGAGGACCTCTTAAGAAGACCCCAACGTAGTTCTTGACAGTTTTTCAAGGATTTTCAACTGCTAGAAATAATTTCGTGTGATGCCCTAGGAAGCCTACTAGGGTTAGGCCTTAGAAAAGGAGAAGAGGCGAGAAAAGTTTTCTTTTGATGATCACCTAGGACTACACCAGTGCTTAGCTTATTGGGAGAATGGATTCTAATGAGATCAATGTTTAGTGAGGCTTATTCCCAACCAAGGATCTTCTAGTAACTTTGTATGGCTCTTGAAGCTGCAACTAGGTCACTAGTAGAATTTACACTTCTTATTGTTGCAATTGATGAATTATCAAGGCAAATCATGAATATTCATGTACCCCTAGGACAACGATTCATCATACTTGACAATAATCATATGAAAAATCCCTCAGAAAGATAATATTAGCAACTTTGCATTAGCATTAGGGTAGCTTCACCAACTTCATGAACAAAAATATTTCATAGATCATCACATGAGACAAAGTACAAGATAAAACATGAAAAATAATACTCACACATATAGTGAAATTATTCCAATCATCAAAGTGCAAGAAAATCGAAGCTCGAAGACAAGAATTAAACTCTTCCAAACATCAAAATGCATTAATAATCCAATTCATCCATCAATATGGATAGTGAAATTTCCAGAAGAAACAATGATCCAAATTTGAGTGATGATCATCACATCAATATATATCCTCCCTAAGGGGTTCAATTTCCCTAATTATGCCTAATAATTCCCCAACTAATAAAATAGTGTGAAAAAATAACATCCCTTGGTGATAAGCCCGCCAAGATAGCTCCATAATATAATAATAAGCCTCCCAAGAGGGAAAAATAATAGATACAATGGATTGAAGGGCCATTGATGAGGCCTAATGGAGTAAAATGTGTGCCAATATGGATAAATGAGTTTGAAACATAGTGATCAGGGAGTTGGCCCCTTGATGTCCAAGAAAACAACCTATGGTATCCCCAAGTGGTTGTGAGGGCACAAAACATCATCATCGGTCTCCAAATGGATTGAACAAACCTATATCCCATCTGTAAGGGCTAGAAGAATGGTTCAATCCCTCCCATTGTCTTTCGTGGTGAGACACATCCTCATCTGGGCCCTAGATCAATTGTCAAGTATGGTACAAGAGTGGAGCCGGTAGGGAAAGGCGGTCCATGTGCATCATCATCATCTAGAATGCGGAACACGAGCAAGAAATATGTGGAATTGAAATATCCCATGAAGTGGAAATCTGCTCTGAGATATGGTGGAGACCCATGACTCTAAACTCTCACCCTACAAGTGCTAATATAACCCTTTCGAGGGCTTGGACTCCATATAAGGAAACCAAACCCAAGATGAAAACCCACCTACAATCTTGTATAAGATCCAATGTGTCCCCTCACCTTCCAATACAACAAATTATTAGTGTAATTAAGTAAATGAGCATGGATTATTTTAGGGGCTAATATTGGTAGATGGGCTAATTTTCCATGATTTTTCCAAAAAAAGGATTCACCAATTTCCATTTTTTATAAAAATGATTCGCTCAAATTTTATAATAAAAAATTATTCTACCTTAAAAATAACCAACGTTATATAGAGATAATATATAAAATCATTATAAATTTTAATAATTTTACAAAAACATCAATAAACATTTTATAGTTTGTATATTAGGGACTAGTGAGATTCCCCAATGTTTTTAAACTTCAAGATAATTTTCCATCCTTAAAATTTTCCATGTAAATCACAGAACCAAGTGGGCACTCATGGTGGCATGCCCTTTCATAGTGTGCTTTAGAACGTAGAAGTGACTCCAAGTTCAAGAAAAAGGTTATCCAAGGACCGTATAATGTGGTTTTAGCGTCTAAGGGGGTGACTTGTTAATGGTACATCGATCAAATGTTAGGGGGTGTGTGATATAATGGTGGAATGGAATGGGGCATCAGGGGAAGGCTCCAAGCCACATGCCACAGTACAAGGGTAGCCATAATAAGGGAAGCCCACACTTTGGGTATATGAATGTAGGAGAGATTAATCATGGTACATGAGTTACCCCGACCTTTGATTTTTCACCCTTATTCATGTGCATTTTGTCTTTTATTGATTTTTCTTTTATATCTGCTCGAGGCTCGAGGGGATGAGAGCATGATGTGTAAGATATAGCATTGGATACCCCCTTTGAAGTGGGGCAGCGCATCACCCACCAGGGGTTGGGACAATCATGGGTTCCTTAATGATGAAATGCGTTAATATAAGGGACCCTAGGAACTAGGGTGATGGCCATACTGATAGGGTAAATCTCATGTTTAGCTTTTGCCCACATGCTAAATGTGTATTTCCCTGCCATATTTTGCATTTTATGGTACGTTTCTTGCTGAGAGTGACCAAATTATGTTTTTTCTTATTCTTTTAGCTACATCGATTTCCAGGGCATTGTTTTAGGCTTGACCCAAGGTGTGGACAAGGGGAGGGTAAGGTTAAATCCTTGTGGTCCCAATGGACAATTGTGGACCCAAATGTGAAATATGGTGAATGAGGTTGTAATGAGTGGAGGGGGGGTTATAATGTATGTGGTGTTGGGAAGTGGGACCATGCAACCAAAATCTAGGAGAAAAAAATTTCTCCTGTGGATACCACCCATGGATGGTGGGTAACATTTGGTTCCAACTAGGACACAATCTCTCAGAAGAGTGCACAAACATACTCAAACAAGGAGGTCATGAGAACGCCAACAATCTCTTGGGACCAAAAACCTATTACCTTCACATATCAAAGACCAAGCTCACGGGAAACATGGTTTTGTGGTGTTTTAGGATCACCCATTCTTAATATTAGGCTATAAAATCAACAAGAAATAAAATTTACTCTAAATGCAATTTGTAATCTAAATGTAGCTAATCTATCATGATAATATCATATGATGTTAGTTCTATTGAGAAAATCAGCATGCAATGCATCTACCCTAACATCATATGATACAATGTCAAGTGTCAAGAAAATGGGTGATATGACTCAATTTGACCAGTTGTGGCCAAATTTTGTCATTAAGTTTGGCAATGTAATAATAATCCTCTTCGACCTTTCCATGAATCTTGACAGGTATATGGGATTTATCTACCAAGACCACATCCCCAACCTTATATTCCTCTTTGGGCTTCCATTTCTTACATTGCTTTTGATTAGGCCTTTTAAGGATACAAACCTCTTGAGAAGGAAGAATAACGGTCGGTTTCTCTGTCGCAAGGATCTTGTAATAAGGGATTGGCCTTGGTTTTACCACATGAGTTCCCTATAGAGGTTAAAGGGAGTTCCATCATACTGTGGAATGGTGACATAAGATAATTCCATTTGGAGTTGGCCACCCACAGTAGGACCCCATTTTCCACTCAATAGCATCCCCCATACATTAGGAATATCTATGACTATGAAATGCATGAGTAGAGATATATTGGGATTCATAGCTAAGGAAACTTTAGATTCTTTATGAGGCCTTCTAGTTCAACAAGCTTAGAATTGAAACCACAAACCCCTATTGATATTGTTGTGCCCATGTATCCCTCATGTTTTTATTGTTGTGCCCCATAGAAGCCCACTATTGTTATTGTTGTGCCCTTACATTAATATTATTGATATTTAGGCTCTGATTATATTGTGACCCTTTAGACCCCTATATATACCAAGGAGGTATTATCATTTGTATCACCCAAGAATTGATCATTTATATAATTTAAAGGAGGTTTCTCCCTTAAAGAGGATAATTTTTAAGTTGTTGATCTATATTTTCTTCTATCTTGTGCGCTAGTTGCATAACATTTGGTATCAGAGCTTTGGATTCTAGGGTTTTGCTACTTCAAACAGACCATCGTGGAATTTTCACTATAAATTATGTTCTACAAAGCTTCGGAAGCTTAAATTGTGACCACGTGGAGACAAAATCATGGTGAACTTCATGCCCGAATTTCATATCCTGGTTAGCCACATTTTCTGAGATATGGTACGAAGAAGTTGAGGTTTTTTCATGCTCCAAATTTCATTCTCAAACAAGTGACCAAGGGAAAATTGTCATAACTTTCTCTTAAATCATTGGATTAGAATTTCATAAAAAATAACAGGAAGAGAATAGACATTAGTTTCTTTTGTATCAATTTCAGGGCCAAAGGTGGAAACAATGACATGTGGAATTATGTACAAGTTTTCTCTACTAAGCCAGTCCATAATCATGTCATTGTGGGAGATTTGGCATAAAATTACCTTGAAGAATCCAATTTTTGTCTGACTTGTAGAATTGGAAAGAAGACTCACATGGATACCATAGAAAGGAATTATAGACCTTGGAGATCCAAAATTTTGTAGTTAGAACCATTTAAATATTGAACTCCTAAAAGCAAGAAAAAGGTATGATTTTTTTTTAAAAATTGCATAGTTGTTGTTTGAAAAAACAATTTGAAATGGTTCCAGGGGCATATTGAGGCATATATATCAATATTGGGTTCTAAAATTCTCCCCCCCCCCCCAACCCAAACAAAATTATACACCCTTTAAGCCCTCAAAAAGCTCTATTATGATGCATGAAGAGGAAGAATTGCAAGAAGATATATCAAAATTACGGGACCGAGTGCAACAAATTCCACTCTCACAAAGAGAAACCAAAGAGGAATTAAAAGGGGATATGGAGGGTTTAAAAGCCGAAATAAAATATGGCATGGCTTGCTTAAAAGGGGACATGGGTGGTATAAAAGGAAACATGGAGGTTTTCAAAGTAGACATGGATGTGATGAATGTCAAGTTGGAAGGGTTGGCAAAGTTGTTGCAAGAAAGGCTTCCTGGTGGGGACAAGGTAATCCATGAAAATAATTATGAGGACAAAAGAAATATGAATTATGATTTTAAAGTCTCTAAGGTGGGGTTTAAGGACTAACACATTCCAAAGGTAGATATGTGATGAAGTTTGATGGCAATTATTTGGTAACATGGATACTACAGATGGAGCAATATTTTTATCTACAGGATGTGCAAACCTCACGAAAGGTACATATTTCATCTTTATATTTAGAACCCAAACAGTTTGTATGGTATAGATGGATTTTTTATTGTAAACCACTTGTCACCTGGTCAATTTTAATGGACAAAATGATAGCACATTATGAAGATACAAAGGGAAACACCTTCGTTAGACAATTGATAAATCTCAAACAAAAGGGTCCCATGGATGAGCATATTGAAGACTTTCAAAAAGTGAATATTAGGGTAATCAATATTCCAGAAGAGTACATGATTGATGTCTTCATAGGGAATTTAAAAGATAACATCCAACATAAAGTTCTCCTTTGGAAACTGATTCATCAGAGAAGGCATTCAAGGTGGCAAGAAAGGTTGAATGAAAATTATGGCAACAAGGAAGTCTACCATTCACAAATATAAAGATGGAAGTGTTGTTGGTCTTAGCCTTCCATAACCTACAAGGTTGACACCGCAAAAATTTGAGAAAAAAAGAGCAAAATGGATTTGTTATAGTTGTGATAGAAAATACATTAAAGGTCATAAGTGTGATGAGAAGAAATTATTTTGCATAGATTGTGAAGAGGAGGAAGAAAAGGATCAAGAAACATCAAAAGAGGAGGATATACACTTGGAACCAGCCTCAGAGAAAGAATAAATGAATCCAACCATATCTTGTAATGCATTGGTAGGAATTACCCCTCCTAAAACTCTCAAGATATAAGGATATATCAAGAAGAAAAAGGTAATATTTTTGATTGATCCGGGTAGTACCCACAATTATATTCACTGTAAGATAACCAAGGAATTGAATTTCTTCCTATATCCAACACCAAAGTGTCAAGTGATGGTCACAAATTGAGGAACTATAAATTTCTCTGGAAAGTGCCATAATATCAAGCTAACCATGGGGGAATATGTATTGAATAGTCCACTTCTTTCCATTCCAATGGGTGGTGTTGATGTTGTACTAGGAGTCCATGGTTACAATCATTGGGGATTATAGCTTTTAATTTTCAAGAACTTTTCTTGAAATTTTTTTGGGAAGGAAAGGCAGTTGAATCAATGGTTATCACAAGGAAACTAGGAAAGATAATTATCTCTAATGCCATGAAAAATATTTTGAAGAAAGAACAATGAGATGTCGTTGCACAATTATGCTCACCAGAGGTTCAAACATCAGAATCATCTATTTCTCCAGATCTTCAAAAAACCTTGGACAACCATTCCAAGGAATTTGAGACTCCGAAAGGTATGCCACCTATTTTTGATTTGTTGTAAATACTAAGGGGGGGGATGAATCAGTATTCCTTAGAAATTAGTACTTTTAAATCTTTTCAGAGCATTAATTAATATTCAATTATTATTAATGTTTATCGAGTAGAAATACTAAAAAAACGAACAAAATAGGCACAAAGAGTTTTAGGTGGAAAACGCCCTCTGAGTCAAAAACCACCGAATGCTTTTCTAATAAATTATTTAATCTTTAGCCCCAACTGAAATTAAAGCTACAACTTCCTAGAATTTTGGAAAAGCATTCTTCTTGAGCTCCCATTGGAAGGGAGCCCCAACGCCTTGGTTTCTTTAGTAGTCAACTGAATGGATGCCCCAATGCCTTGATTTCTTCAGTAGTCAACTAAATGGATGCCCCAACATCCTAGACCAACCTACCACCCTGAAGTGTTCATAGACTCCAACCTGTAGGCGACTTCATGCACCTGCCTAGCACCTCCTTGCCACCCTATAATGATCAGAAATGAGACAAGAGTGTGGACTCCCATACTAGAGACAATGATTCACGATACAATATGATTTACAATGATTTTCTTGTACTTGAAAAACACCCAATTAGACTATGACCTGCAACCCAACCATGACATCATCCCAACAATGACTCCTATACCTCCAACAATGCCTCTTCATCTCTAGGCATATTGACTCTTTTACAATAATGACTCTTTTACAATTTTACAATGATGATCTTTTACAAGACTGACTCTTGACAAGAAATGATGCTTGACTTGACACATATTCTTGGACCACATGCAACTGCTAAGGTACTGTTGTGCTTGCTTCAAGTAATGGTACTTTGGCACTGCATGTCCTTCTAGTATGTGTCTGAGTTGTCCTAAAGTATTCTCCTTCCTGCACATGCATTAACAAGAAAGACCCAAACAACTACCAAAAAATATACTTACACTGTCCTGCTGTTGGCATTATGATACAGGTGTTGTCCTTGATGGCAACTCACTCAGATGAAAGTTCACAGTGCAGCAGGTCAACAACAAAGGATTACAGATCAGACTCCAAAGAATGAAGAAAGAGAGGTATACGCTGGTTCACTTTGTCCAAGGTGCATATACACGTGGTTTAACAGAACAAAAGTAGCGTATAACGTATACATGCACTTTCATAGGAGGAAAAGCGCGTACATGTTGGAAAACCAAGTTTTTGGTCCAAGGTATTTGATCCAAGGTATTTTGGTCCAAGGTAATTGGTCTGAGGCATTTGGTCCAAGGTATTGACCCTAGGTATTGGCTCTAAGGTATTGGGTCCAAGGTATTGAGAAAGGCCTAAGAGCATATAAGGAGGAGGAGATCATTAGGTCAATGTGTGCAAGCAATGGGATTCTAAGGAATACTTCTATCTAAAGTATATATTATGTTGCAGGGTTATGTTTGGGACCAGATCTGAAATATTCATGTGCACCTTGATTTCAACATTGGTTTAGGAATCATGAGACTTAAAATTACTTATTCTTGAATGATCTGATATTGATTGAGACTAGATCTGATGTTTTGCACCTGTTCTATTTGTTATCAATCATGATCTGGGTTCTCTGAATTCTGGAATTGCAACAAATTTCTGAGTCAAAATTTACAGATCTATACGTAGGTTCATCTCATCCAAAGGGCGTGTACATGCATGTTCGACTCTTTCAAGTAGCATATACAAAAAGGAAAGCTTCTTTTCAAATCTGACTGATCTATCTGATCAAATTCTGTTGTTTTACTGTTGTCTGTCAATGAAGTCTTCTTAGATATGAACATAGAACTGTTATATAAGGAAATCGAGTCTAATTGATTGAATGATTAAGAAGGAAGGGTGATCCTTGTTGCTATCTCTTTTGAAATCTGTAATATGAGAGTAGATCTTCAAAATGTCGCTGATTCATACAGTATGCGGTTCAGAAGTTTATGATTTAGTATCTTTAGAGATATACACAGGTTCGGTTAAAGGAAGTAGCATATACACGCAAGTTGGGTTCAACCAAGTAGCTTATACACTCTAATGCATGATTTTTGAGGTTACAAACGGTTCTGGATGATGATGCAAGGTTCTGGGTTCAACACAGTGTTCTGGTGTCAGTGATCTGATTGTTTAGATTAACTGAATATTGGTTGATGCAGTTTAAGTTTAAAAGCTTTGATGGGTCCAGTATGAAAATTGGATGAAACAAGGCCTTCATGCGTATTGTTGTGTACCAGGAGCATCCAATCTGAAATTTATGAAACGTGGTCCCTGGTGGAAGAGTGAAGTTTTCTGTAGGCTGGCACCTACGTACTAGTAAACATATTGGCTAGTAAAAGAGCTAGGGGGTTGTAGCTCCCTTCCAGTAGAAGCTGGAAAAAGAGAGAAGGTTGTAACCTTTTGCAGGTAGAAGCCTGCGTACTAGTATGAGTCTGCACCAGTACAAGGTTGTAATTTTTTTTTCTTATTATTAAAAGAAGATAGAGACGACAACAGCAGGTGGTTTTTACCCACATTGGGTTTCCACCTTAAATCTTGGTGTTCATGTGTGTTGCTTATGTGTGATGCTTTATTCTGCTTTTACTACACTGTCTAATAAATCTCTGATATAATGGTTTAAGATCAACACATGATAAACTGTCTAAATCACAAGTTCTCTGCATATAGGTTAGTTTCTTTAAGCACAGTCATGTGTACATGCTAGTTCACCTCACTGAAGTAGCGTATATAAATCTGTTTGGGAAATAAAATTATTGATCTGATAATACTGATTCATCCCCCCTCTTAGTATTATTTCCAACAATTGGTATCAGAGTAGGTCCTTCAGAAGAAGCTTGATCGCTTGAAGGGAGATCCATCATCATGAATAATCAAGAAAGCATGGGATCCATTAGACCACCAATATTCGATGGGA
This sequence comes from Pinus tabuliformis, assembly GCA_031772625.1. NCBI lineage: Eukaryota > Viridiplantae > Streptophyta > Pinopsida > Pinales > Pinaceae > Pinus > Pinus tabuliformis. The sequence continues at coordinate 955,099,271 of CM062807.1, forward strand.
GAAACTTTGTTTATTGGAAAATAAGAATCACAGCTTATCTACAATCGCTTGGAACGAATGTCTAGGAAATTGTGGAAGGAGGATATACATTTCCAACAGTAATTCCTACAGATACGACAGGTAAAAATCAATATGAAACCAATGCCAAAGCTGTCAATACTTTATTGGGAAGTCTGTCACAATCAGAGTTTGTCAAAGTCATGCAGCTCAAATCAACCAAAGAAATATGGGACAAAATCGTTCTGAGCTACGAAGGAGACTCTCAGGTAAAACGTGCTAAGCTTCAAACTCTCATAATTCAGTATGAAACTCTTAAGATGCATAGTGATGAAAGTATAGCTAGTTACTTCCTACGTATAGATGAAGTTGTCAATTGTATGAAGAATCTGGGTGAAGAAATTAAGGAAGTTACCTTAGTTGAGAAAGTTTTGAGATCCTTGTCTGCTAAATTTGAATCCAAAGTGTCTGCCATAGAAGAAAAATAGGATCTGCAGAATATCACTATGACACAACTTCACGGAATCTTAACAGCCTTTGAGATGACAAAAGGAGGACCATCAGATATGAGAAAAGTCGCATTCAAAGCTTCAACAAAAGGAAAGGAAAAACACAATGAATCAACACATATTTCAGAAGAAGAAGATGAGGTAAACTTTGTCAAAAAGCTTCAACGGGGTTCTGGAAGGTTTAAAGGTAAGTTACCCTTCAAATATTTTTCTTGTGGCAGAGTCGGTCATTATGCTGCCAGATGTCCTCATAAAGATAAATTTGAAAAAGGAGAGGAATATGTAAAAGGAAATAGAAAACAAGTTGTGATGACTTCTCACGGCTTATGACGATGATAATTTTTGGGATGCTTTGTGGCTGGATAAATCAATCTTGCAGACAAGACCGATCTCCCTAGTATCAGAAGATAGTCTAGCAACAAGCAGACAAACAAATCTATCTTTCTCTAAACATATACAATTCATAAATAAAAACTATAGAGGTGTTAAGACCCTACCTTAAGTCCAACGCTAGTTTGTAGCAGCCATCCTTCAACTGTCCGAAAGAGTTTCCTTTTGAGAACCTGCAATCACAAACAAGCAAACATCAAATAGCACCTGCATAGCTAATATCATAAATCATGTCCATTATGGTGATCAAGGAATCCATAAAATAAACCATAAAACAACAACTTATTGGGAAAAACAAACTTATTTGTATTAACTTTGAAGTAGAAGAACCTTACAACCTTTTCAGCCTTGATGTTGAACAAGCTCTTCCTAGGGTCCGAAACAGGAATTTCCTTTACTTTGACAAGCCTTGCACTCTTCCAAATGAGATCTTAGAGATATGTAATCTCTCCTCATAAAATTTCAACTAAGAAGACTAAGTTCTAGCAACATTTCAACTCAAAAATATTCAGCTTTCAACCTCCTTCATTTTATAGTGCAGAGGAAGGAGGTTACAGGTCCACCTATGAAGGGATAGAGTCCTCCTTCAAAGGGATAAGCTCCTCACATCAAGGGGTTAGCTCCTTAAGGTATGGGATGCATGAACCTTAAGGGAGCGAACTTGCCACCTCAAGATTCCTTCCAAAAGCTTCTAGAAATGACTCAAAGTGAGTTTTTAAGAATATACTTGTGCCTTTTTAACTTTTACAGGGGTCCGCACCCATAACACAGAGACAGAGCGGTCAGGTGCGCAGGAGCCATGACCATTAGGTGCGAGACCGCAGGTAATGCAAAAAGAAAGTCCGAAACCAGAGTTTTAGAGACTTTTGGTGGATTTCTCTTATTTTCGAGGCTTGATATGAGGAACTGAGGCTTAAGACTTGCAAAGGAGGAAAGTATGAGTGGTAATGGACTCACACAGATTGCAGAATGTGAAGGTGACAATTTTTTATGCAACAGATTGCCCCTAAAGTGAGATGTCTGTAATAGATGAAGATAGAGTTTATCATCTATGAATAGTGAAGTACTTTATCTTTTCAAGGATCATCCTATGGACACCCCAGTCGGAACCTGTAAAAACATTCAATGCAAAATATATATATGTAAACATATCATTACTGAGGTAGGCATTCCCATACTCAGATCAAAACTGACTAGAAAATTGATTAAACTGTTTTGATACAGGAATGATTTTGTAATACATCAAGAGTATAGACATATGTAGACACAGTATGGGCACAACCATCTGTTTATGAATAGTCTACTATATAATGAATAACAAAATTCCTCGCAGCCTGGATGGTAGAAACTAGATCCAGGGTCTTGATTTCTACTTCCTGAACTAGTACGATTCTATCCATGTGAATGAATGTGTCAAAGTCGAACATGGTAGAAACCACTTGATTACCAGTCAATGATGTGAACTGTTAACAAGTGTGAGAGAAACCACCAGTAATGTCAATGGCTCTCAAAGTACTCAGTACAATCCATGAAATGTGAATAAATGAGCTGATGTCGAACATGTCATAGAATCCTTTGATCGAAGGTCAATGATGCAACCTATCGTCGAAGGCGAGAAACCTGCCATTAGGGCATGCAGATTTCAAGGTACTGATGATTTCTAGATCATATTTCTAGATAATGAGCTGAAGTTGATAGAAAGTGATCTGTCGTAGGCAAGCCCACAACACGAAATCATAGATCAAGTTTTGAAGAAACATATTGGCAAGGACTGACTCAGGGATGGTCAAAATGGATGACAGATATTTTGCAAATGAATGGTTTGTTTGAACTGACCTCTTGAACACATAACGACACTGCAGATGGTTTGGTGACAATTGACCTAAAGCTAATACCTAGAAACCAACTGAAGACTTTCAATATGGTTTGATTAACTGTTAGGCAAAGGATTTCCCAACCCAGGTGAACAAAAGTGTCGTGTTCAAGAGTGGTTAACTATTTTTCTAAAACACAAAGTGTAACAAACAAGTTCATTTTTCTCTCTTTTCCCCCACCATTTCTGGCAAGTACCTCTTTATTTTTGACAAGCTTGAGGAGGATAACATTTGCTTGTTTATAAGCTCATCCTTCGAATGAGTCCAACTTAGTTTAAAATTTGAACCCTAAGAAGGAGTGGTTCGTTCCTATTTTAAAATTGAACAGGTCCTTTACTGTTAAATTTTAATGAGTCCAGTATAGGAAAAACTCAGTGTTTTTCAATTTTAGGGAGTTAGAAGAAAAACTTAAGAAAACTCCATGGGTGTCCTTTTTTGTAAATTTGTGTCCCTCAAGCCCGAAAAAGTATAAAATAATACTTGAGAGAACCGCTTGACCATTACGATCAAGGAGTACTTTTCATAATTAGTGGCTCCAATCTGAAAAAGTAAAAAAGCAATCGAAGACACGTTGTTTTATAACCAATATCGAACTTGAAACGAGAAAAGTCCAGCAATCTTTTCATGTGCTTTTGTAAATTCATTTTTACCGTTTGATTTCAGAGTGAGAAGTGAGAGCTTTTGGGTAAGAAACTTCCTGTGAAGATTGCGGAAAATCCATCTGTTGGAATCGAAAACCGTCAGCTCCAGGTAATCCACATCATCCTTATCTTGCATTTCAACCATTTACATTTCATTTTTAGGCTTTAATTTTGATTTTTGGAGGAGAAATTGGTTTAGGAAATCGCTCGCGGGGGTCCGCAGGTGCAACACGCGGCCCTTGCAGACCCCGACTTTTTTCTACAAAGAAAAAAGTCGTGGGTCTGCACCTATTGCTTATGACACATGTGGACCTATGCACTATCTGTAACCAGCGGGTGTGGACCCCGCGAAATGGATTTTAAAAATTCAAATTTCTCCATTTTCGCCCAAAAATTTTCAAACTAAATTGTTCTAATATGTCTTTTTTGCATTGTAGGACATACAAAATGCTTATTTGGCGTGAACGTGAGCATGAGGATGTGGATCTTGCCGCAATAAATCATCCACCCACATTGGATGCATTGAGAGCATGCAGACTATTTAAGTTCTGGGCCATACCAGGCATGAGGGCCCAAGTATACTTTTTGCAATGGCTGGTAGATAGGTGGAATATATAGGACCAGTGTTTCATGATTGGTGGCCACCGGCTCGAAATTGAGCTAGAGGACATATATTTCTTGATTGGTTTGCCCAAGAGAAGCGAACGATTATCTCTTTTCGGGACTAGGCCAGGTGGACAGTCTGTCGCTAGTTTGTGATTGGAGTTTTGCAATGATCAAACAAAGGACAAACGAATCGATATTAAAACTATCGACCGTCCTAAACTTAAGGTTATTGCATTCACTGTCACTAGACTATGCGGGAGTGCAGCATTGCATGTAGCTACTAGATCCCAGATGCAGATGGCTGTAGACTGTTATCGAGGTACCATATTCAACTGGTGCGAGGCTGTGTTGGCAAATGTAAAAGGCCAACTAACCAGAGCAAAGAACAGACAACTGAAAAACTTTGGATACAGTTTCCTCATTGTGAGCTTTGGTCTAGAGAGGGTCCCTATGCTGGTCCCACAACAGCTTTCTGTTGAGGCTAGTCTTCCTCGAGAGCCTAGGATAATGTGTTGGGTTGCTTTGATGGCCCGTCACCCTAAGGAGGGTTCAGAGGTTGTTCGATTTCCAAATTTTTGTGATTCAGGATTTTCCATATTCTGGGATGGATTATCACGGTGACCCAGACATGATTCTTCCACCAGGAGAGCAGTGGGATGATTCAGGTAAAATCATTTTCAACACTTTCTAAGTTTTAACTAATAATTTTTTTTGTTTTTTAAATCGTCCAAAACTGACAATAAAAAGTTTTAAATGCAGATGTGGGTCCACGACAACCAGCCGCTCTCCAGCCTTATGAGAGGAGACACCCAGCTGCAACAGTACCAGCCCCATAGGACCAATCTACAGAGATCCTGACCGATTTGGAGAATCATCTAGAGCGTTTGACAACAGATATTCCAGAGACTGGCATAGATGATATTCCACTTAGGTTACAGCGATATGTGATTGGGGTCCCAGGACCTTTTAGGAGGTTCCTTTGTAGGGTGGCCTGAGCAGTGGTTTCTTATCGTGATCATCACCAAGGATAGGATGATTGCTTTTGTAGACTCACATGACATTTTTGTCTTTTTGTACTATCATTTTGCCGATCATAAGGTGTTTTTCAACCTATGATCGAAGACGATGTATATTTTGACACACTTCTTCTATGCTATGATATATCATTATTACCAGCTATCTTGTGTAACATGTTATTGAATGTTTTTAAATTTACTGTTTTGATTATTGCAAATGTCTATTTATCATACGAGAAGCAACTGCATCTGCTAATGTATTTAAATGTCTTGGAATATGCTGATATTCAATGTAATCAAATTCACGTTCCAAGAGACAAACTCTCAAAAATAATCTTAATAACACTGGATTTCTAATGGCATAAACCCTGTTAAGCTGTAATACAACGAGTTCAGAATCTAACCTAATAATCAAACTTTGAATCCCAAACGAGATGGATTCAGATAATAACTCAATCACTGCACTATACTCTGCAATGTTATTTGTTGTTTGACCGAGGCTTACCCCATGCATAGATACTAACTCATCAGAGGGTGAATAGATAACCCAAGCTACAGAAGAAATGTTCCGTGTACTACGACAAGTACCATCAGCAAAAAAAATGTATGTTTGAAGAGACGTCGACATCTGCAATATCAAGAGTAAAATCAAGATAAGCAGGAACAATGATAAAAGCACTCTCTAAACTAGGCACACTTTTCTAATCTAAAACACACTAACTATAAAGAAACTAATCTAACAAAAATCTCCACACCGAAATTTAAGCATAATATCTCTTCAGGTAAAGCCCATTTCTGGGTTTACCCAAAGAGACACCATCAAAATCTACCAATTCATAGGCCCCTTTTGCCAGCTTTTGCTTAACAATATAAGGACCATGCCACATAGGTACAAATTTTCCAACCCCTAGCTTATCGTTTGCTTGATCATATAGTAAAACTAGGTCTCCTTCCGAAAATTTACGAGGTGTAACATTTCGGTCGTACTGAGATTTTATCCGTTTCACATGAGTTTCGATTGCTAATGCACTAGTGCGTCGATTCTCATCTAGTTGAGCTAAGTACAAAAAACGTTTCTCCTCTTTAGAAGTGGCTGGGAGTAATTCTATGGCTAATTGCAATGACGGGATTTCGCATTTGATGGGTAACACTGCTTCCAAACCGTAGACCAATTGAAAAGGAGTGAAACCAGTTGATGTTTTCACTGAGGTTCGATATGTCCAAAGTGCTGGAAATAACATATTATGCCAATTCGACCTATGGATACCAATGATTCGTTGGATCATAGTGACTAGAACTTTGTTGATAGCTTCAACTAAACCATTAGCCTGTGGGTAATACGGAGTAGAACTATCATGACGCTGGCCAAGTTGATCTGTCAGTTCAGTCATCATGATGTTTCGAAAATGACTTCCATGATCAATAATAATAGCTTGAGGAACATCGAATCTAGCAATTATATGATTGAATACGAAAGTTGCAGCAGTTTTGCCGTCTGCCGAAAATGTAGGCATCGCCTTGGCCCACTTAGTAAAATAATCTACTGTTAGGATGATATACGCATGCCCCCCGACTGAGTGAGGGTTACATGTAATAAATTCAATACCCAACTTTGCGAAAGAACTGATAGCAATTATAGGGTGGAGAGGAGCGGGTGGAGCATGCATCTTATGATAAAAAATTTGACAACTGTGGCATTTCTGGACTGCATAGATACAATCTTTGTATAAGGATGGCCAGAAATAACCAGCGCACAATATATTTTGGGCTGTGGCATACCCAGACATATGAACGCCACATGCTCCAGAGTGATAGTCATTTAGAACCTTTTTAGCTTCTTCATGAGTTAGACAACGTCGAAAAACAAAATCTGCCCCACGACGATAGAGTGTATCACCAATAATATTGTATTGTTGGGATTGGAAACATATTTTCCGTCGCTGAGATCGTGAGATTTCAGGCCGAAAAGATTGGGTTTGGAGATAAAAAATAATATCTCCATACCATGGATCAAGAGTACTGATAAGAAACAAGGATTTTTCCGCAATGGGCTCTTCCGCCACAGTTTCAGTATCAGTACGCGGGAAATCACACATCAGTTTCGCAAAAACCAAAGATTTATTTTCCTTGGATTTTTCAAATTCCAAATCAAATTCCTGCAGGATAACTATCCATTTGGAATACTTGCCCCCTAGCAATTGTTTGGTCAAGATATACATCATAGGGTTACAGTCAGAAATTACCGTGGTTTTGCGTAATAAGATGTAGTGACGAAATATTTGGACAGCTTGAATAGTTGCCAAGGCCAATTTCTCCATATGCGAATATTTAAGCTCAGTCAGATTCAGAGTTCGACTAAGATAGTAAATCACATGTTCATTGTTGAATTCATCTTTCTGAATGAAAACCATGCCAATGGTGGAATGAGAAGTGTCGAGGTACAAAAAGTAATCCTGGTTGTAATTGGGAGGATGCAGTAACGGTGCATGGGTCAACGCGTGTTTAAGTGCATCAAAAGATTTGTCAGCTATCTCATCCCAAAAGAATGGAGTATTCTGTTTCAACAACCTGGTAAAACCTTTCGTTATCTCGGCGTAGTTAGGAATGAAACGACGTAAAAAGTTTTCTTTCCCTTGCAAACTTTGGAGTTGGCAAAGAGTCGAAGGAGGAGGTAATTTGACGATAGCTTCAACCTTCGAGGGATCGACATGAATGCCAGCTTTTGAAATGACAAATCCCAGTAAACGACTCGTTTCTACACAGAATACACATTTGTGTGGATTCAGCCTAATTCGATAATGCCTACATCTCATAAAGATAGCTTGTAAATGAGTGAGATGATCGGCTCTACGTAATGCATGGGCAGGTAAATCATCAAGATAAGGCTACACAATGTGCTTGATGTCATGAAATGCGTAAGACATAGCCCTTTGAAAAGTTTCTCCAGCGTTCTTCAATCCAAAAGGTAATTTGCAATAAGCAAATTTCCCCCATGGAAAAATGAAAGCCGTTTTAGGTTGATCAGCATGGAGAATGTTGATTTGATTGTAACTGGAAAAGCCATCCATAAAGGAGAACATTTCACTGCCGGCACAATCATCAATAATTTGATCGATATAGGGGGCTAGATAATTGTCTTTAGGACAAGCTCGATTAATATCCCTATAATCGATACATATTCTTATCGTTCCTTACTTTTTGTTAACAGGAACAATATTTGATACCCAATCTGTTAAAGGAATTGGATAAATGAAACCTGCATGAAGTAATTTCTCAACTTCAGCTTTAATAGCAGCGACTTTTCTCGGATGTATCTGATGCAAACGTTGCCGGATAGGTTTAGCATCCGGGTAAGTTTTAATTTCATGGACAACAATTGATGGATCGATTCCTGGCATTTCTTCATATGACTAGGCAAACACGTCACAAAATTCTTGAAATAGGGCTTTATAAGTTTGGATTTCATCGTCCGTATAGGAAGCACCTATATGAATGTTTTCAATAATTCTGGATTTAACTGAAATGTCAATAGGAACTGTTCGAGAAATATTTACCAAATTTAACTCAGAATCAGGATGTTGCAATGGATTCTATGGTTCTTTGATATAGTCAGTAGCAAAAATAGATGAAAAATCGTTTTCAAAATGATCAAGCTCAGGTAAAAATGAAGATCGATGATGAAGATCTTCCCATGGTAAATCATCAACAGACAAAAGTTCACGAATCTTCTCATCAATATGAACAGGATCAGAAAATGTTGTTTAAGTTGAGGTTGATATCGAAAGTGATTCCCCATGGACCACATTCATTGGATCAGTTTCGGTTGAACAAGAGTCAGAAAATGACTATACAACCTGATATGCAATTGCAAAGGGACTCAAAGGCATCGCACCATCAAATGAATCCACCTTAGAATTGGAAGGTACAATCCAAGGATCATCAAAAGCAATAGTGTTCAATGAAATCATATGAATAGTTGCAATAGAAGGCGATACGTTAGGAGGAGGGAAGGAAAAATTTCCTAGTAAACCAGAATCTTTAATCAAACCTACCCCAACATCCTTGTAAGGGATAGTTTTTTTACCGACATGCTGAATACTATCTGAAGAGGTTGGGTTAGATGAAAAATAAGTCAGCTGGTTTATCATAACGATATTTCCATTATGAGGAAACTTGATAAGCCGAAAGACCGATGAAACAATAGCAGTCATAGCGTAAGACCAACTGCGACCCAAAAGGAGGTTGTAATCTAGAGGGGCATCAACCACTTCCACATCTAGATTTATAGTTTTGCCTTCGACCCCTATAGGTAAATCCTGCAAAATACCAAAAGGATGGAACCCTTGACCATCAAAAGCCTTTAGAATCATCGGAGACTGATTGAGTGTGGGAGAACCAAGCGATCTCCAACACTGGATCGACATAATACATGTAGAAGCTCCCTCATCAATCACAGTCCGAAAGCAAGGTCTGTTTTTTACTAACACTGGAATCTGGAAAGCCATTTGATGAGGTAGGTGGGGTGTACTATTCTCTAAATCGAAGATTATTAGGTTCAAATCCTAAATATCAATAGCTCCTATAGCAGACAATAGTAATTTACGCTGTGCTGGGCATGATTGCAGCACCTCCAAAGCCGACATTGCTGAAGGGGAAATAGCTAAGTCTTCAACAATGTTATAATTCTGAGCAACTCTCACATGTGGATTGAAAGCGGATTTCCGAAGTATACCTTTAGCAGGTGGTTTGATTACTAAGTTAGGGTTAGGTTTCTTGATCTGTAGTGGATCAGAACCCGAAGGAGTTGTAGTTGATGGGTTCGAATTAGAAGATTCTGCTTCTTTACCACCAACAGGATTTTTACTACCATAATCTTGCGATCGCGTCGCAATCCTGACATGAGACATCATCATAATGGATTCTTCTGAGGCATTTGAGGAAGAACCGATCATCTTACTATCTTGATTAGGAAAAGGATCCTTCAAGACAGTAGGCGTTTGAGAACCTTTGACGATTTTTGAAACCTCTGCTCGATGTGGGCAGTCTTTGGTAAAATGATCCTTATCGCAAATGAGACAAGGATAGCGAGGTTTACGTTTCTCGTCAGTAGATTCATTTTTATCTGTTTTCTCTTTTGAGTTCCATTTGTTACTCTTCTTCCCCTTCTTTTTACCACCAGATTTTGATTTGGCCGTAGATGATTCTACGACATGGATATCGGCAAGAATTTCAGTGTAAGAGTCTCCTGTCGAGGAATCTGGTAAAGTTATAATAGGAGAAGAATTCTTTGAAGAATTCTTCTTGCTTTTAGTACTAACTGAACCAATCATACCATCAGCGGCATGAGACCCTAAAGGAGCTTCAGTTATTTGACCGTGTTTCAGAAGATCAGGGATTTTTTCATGTAAAGTACCTGACTGCGTATAGACGAGGTCAAGGTACTGAGCCTGAGCAATGACTTGCTCTTTAGTAACAACTCCTTCCTTAGCTACATCTTCAGTGATTTTAGGTAATAATGATTTTACGAACCATTCCACTAAAATTTGATCCGGAATAAAAACTTTCACTAAACGCCTTCTACGTCGCCATTCATGAATATGATCAGAAATATATGTGGACGTGGATTGTTTTAGTGAAGTTAACAATTCTGTGCCATTGTCGTATCTGACAGGCAATTGAAAGTGGGTTAAGAAAGAAGTGGCTAACTGACTAAAATTATAAAAAGAGCGTTGTGGTAACTCAATGTACCATTTGGCAGCAAGACCAATAAGAGTTCGTTGAAAAAGACGTAAGCGAATTCAATCATCAATGATGGAATTAGATGCACACCAGAGGTGATAAGTCATCACATGATTTGATAGATCCTCTCCTGACTTACCCTCGAACTTCGGGATATCACTGGGAAACTTATTAGGCATTGGCAGCCAATACAGAAGATAGTAAATTGGATCGTTCATAAGGCGTGACAAATCAGGTAAATCCAAAGTTGCAATAAATGGTAACTGATGATTAGGGTCGCGAAAACCTTCGGTAACAAGACCAGCCCCTGTTGGAGGATATCCAGGATAACCTGGAATTGGATTTGCATTAGGAATATTATAACCTTCTGGGAAACCAAGATTAACTGGACCAAACTGGGGTTGTTGAGGCTGTTGATAAGTATAGCCAGGGTACGGTTGATACTGATAAACTGGGTTTTGTACAGTAGGACCAAATTGGTACTGTCCCTGGTACGGTTGATAAGTGAATTGCGGTTGACTTGTGACAACCGTACTTGGACCAGCTTGTCCTGCAGGCATCTAGACCGAAGTTTGAACTGTAGGTCCTAACTGTGGTAAAGAGGCTTGAGGAGTTTGCACTGATGTAGGAACAGTAGAAACCGGAGCTACTGATACTCCAAAAACAGGTGTGGTAGGTTGAACAGAAGCTGCAGTAGTTGCAGCAGCAGTTTGAGGCGGAGTTCGAGGTGAACTAGGCCCAGGCTGCTGAACTAAACCAGGTGCAGAGGTTTGAACAGTAGGCTGGACAGGTTGCTGGGTTGGACCAGAAACCAAAGGTTGTCCAGGTTGACTTGATAATTGCACATTAGGTTGCATAGTCTATTGAGTTTGAGATGGATCCCACACCATATTCATTCCGGGGTATGGACCCATAAAAGGTTGTGCATATGAAGGACCATAACCAAGTTGAACGTAGGGCTGATAATTAAGCGGTACATTTCCAGATCCTTGTACAAATGGTTGACCAGAAGGTGGTTGGAAACCTTGAGTTAGGTACTGACCTTGAGGTTGATAACCCTGAGGCACGTACTGAAACTGGGGTTGACCTTGAGGTATGTATTGAAATTGTGGTTGACCTTGAGGTATGTACTGAGTCTGGGGTTGACCTTGAGGTATGTACTGTCCCGAAGGTATGTACTGTCCTTGAGGTTGCCCCCCAGGTGATAACTGACTACCTTGAGGTTGCCCCCCAGGCGGTAATTGACTACCTTGAGGTTGACCCCCAGGTGGTAACTAACTACCTTGAGGTTGCCCTCCAGGCAGTAACTGACTACCTTGGGGTTGCCCCCCAGGCGGTAACTGACTACCTTGAGGTTGTGGATTTGGAATACTACCAGACATCATAAGGATTTCTTCTGCGCTCAATGGTTGAGTTCCATTATTACTAGTTGATAGCTCATGTCTGATTGGTTGAGGAGATGCTCTTGAAAAAGTACCAGTGAGTGACTGGTACCCTGAAGGAACAGAAGGACCGCCATATAAAAATGTTTCCGGTGTTTGGGAAAACATAGATGACTGTCTCGACATATTCAATGGAGGATAATAACCTCTGGGTGTAGGATGAAAAGGAATTCAAGGTGGTGAAAAACTAAGACCCAGGTTTTCTAAAAAATTTGTTAATGATACGTACCAAGCGTCACTCCTAAAAGGACTGTAGAATATTGATTCACGCTCCCTAAGATCTAAAGTTGGTTGGTTTTCAGGAAGAGTTACGTCTTCGTCCAGACTAACAAGTTCTTCAATAGAAATGAGGCCAGAAGGAGGATTTTGGGTAATGATATTTCCTACCCTGGGTGACCCAGGACCACTAGAAGTTGGAGAAGCAAATCCTGAAGATGGAGTAGCAGTAGGTTCTGTTTCAGGCTCAGAAATTTCAGGTTCTTCAGCTAATTCACTGGTAGGAGAAATACTACCAGTAACTTTGGAAAATGAAATTGGCTCAGAAATATACTCTGTTGTTTGTACTTGATAATCAGGATGAACAAATAATGATTACTCTCCGGCTTCTGGTGACCCAACTCTACTATCACTAGGTGATACAAGAGCTTGTAGCCCTTCAAGCTGGCTTGGTCTATACTCAGGAGGTAGCCCCCAAAGTCTACGAGATTGTCTTGGTAATTTAGCCACGATTAAATATTTAATTACTCACACGCAAAAAAAGAAAATTTCAATAAAACCACCTAAAGTATCTAAAGAAACAAACAACTAAATCACACGCCTAAAAAATCTAAGAGTTCAAACCACACACAAACAGTAACTTCCCATACTAAAAACACTAGTTGGTGATGAAATCCAACGTTGTAGAATTTTAATACAGAAAGGGCAATTGGAACAGTGACCCCGATGACCTACTTAATGAAATAGACTGGCACAAGTTTCTTCACAAAACCATCTCGAGTGAAGAGAACCCCCCAGAGAGTCCAAGTGAGTCTAGTCGACGTCTGCTCCAGGTACAGTGAGACCCGTCCTTCACCGTCACCTTAGGAAATAATCTTAAGTTTATGGACATTAAGGTTACCAACAGCAACAAATACAACTGGGGGAACAATCTACGATCCGATCTACGCGCAAGGGCAGAGTAACAAAGCTCAATCCCCTTGAAGGCTCCTCAACATGATCAATCTGAGGTTTACCAACAAGTGACCCCAGGCTCCTAAACAATGGTTAATCCAAGGTTTACCGTTTATAATACGCGCAAATCTTCTATCTTTCCCAATGAAACAGACTTGATTGTCTCAAAAGTTCGGACATGATCTTGTGATTGACTCCTTTAAGAGAAGCTTCCTAGAATGTATCAATTACAATTGGATTTATTTCCTACCGCAAGAAATAGCTACTTGTTTGTTTTAACTATCTTGGAGAGTTAATTAATCCCTACTCCAAGATACTAGCTTAAGCTATATTGGTGATAAGAGCCCTAGAAATCAAAAAGATTACTAGATCAATTTTAATTAAGCATTGTTTTTATGGGTTGTTCTTTAAGTCAATAGGTATGGAAATGAAAATTTGATGTTGTGAAGACTCGACTCCAAAAAAACAAAAAAATACACCTAAAATGAATAAACAATTCGTTTTTCTTTCAATGAATTTCTAGCTAAAAGAAAGAGTTCGAGAATGCAATTCTTTAAGAAACAAATCCTTCTTTCAACATGTAAATGGAAAGAAAATCCTTTTGTCTTTTTCAATAAGAACTCAAAACGAGACTACTAATTATGCTCACAATAAATCCCTTTCCTTTTTCAAAACTCGAAACTACAAAAAACAATTTCTTTCAAAAGAGATCTACAAGTTCTAGAAAACACTCAAAACTACAAAACTAATCTTGAGATCTAAAACCTTCTAAAACCCTAATTGAATAAAATCTTGAATTCCTTTTGAGGATGTTTTACTTAGTTGTTCAGTAAACTAAGGATTCATTCGTTCAGAATAACAAATCAATCAAAAAACATCCAAATATGTTTTCTTTTATAAAAATGAAATTCAAAACTTATGACAAAGCTTGTTCAAAGATTTTACAAGGAGAAAAGTAAATCTATTTCTCACAAAGGACAGATTTCACAACCCAGTCAGACTCATCAAGAAGACAAAAAGACACCAGGGTAATCTAAGGTTTCTCAGGCTTCTGATCTTTGAGTCACTACAGAGACCAAGTGAAAACCACTCCAAGCATGCAAAACTTCTAGAAAATCATCTAAAACAAAAATACCAATGGAACTCACTCACAAGAGATTTTTGACAGAACACATGCAGATCTGGGTAGACACTAAAAGTCGTAAATGAAACCTAAACTTAACTGGAAGAAAACATTTTAGGTTTTTAAAAAAAATTTACAGGGTCCGCAGGCTTCCAGAAGAACCAGATGCGGTACCGCTCTGTGTACTAAAGGATGAGTGCGGAGATGCCCGCACTATTTGTAAAGAGAAAGTGCGGTCCCCTGAAAACTTCGAAAAAAACAAAAAATAATCCAGATTCTAAAAACTACCCAATCCAACACACATCAAGCAAAAACCAGAAATGAGAACAAGTTTCTCAAGTCAAAGACAAAGGAAAACCAAAAACCAAATTCAGCTCCCCAGTGGAGTCGCCAATTTGTTGGCCGGATAAATCGATCTTGCGGACAAGATCGATCTCCCTAGTATTAGAAGATAGTCTAGCAACAAGCAAACAAACAAATCTATCTTTCTCTAAACATATACGATTCATAAATAAAAACTATAGAGGTGTTAAGACCCTACCTTAAGTCCAACGCTAGTTTGTAGCAGCCATCCTTCAACCGTCCGAAAGAGTTTCCTTTTGAGAACCTGCAATCACAAATAAGCAAACATCAAATAGCACCTGCATAGCTAATATCATAAATCATGTCCATTATGGTGATCAAGGAATCCATAAAATAAACCATAAAACAACAGCTTATTGAGAAAAACAAACTTATTTGTATTAACTTTGAAGTAGAAGAACCTTACAACCTTTTCAGCCTTGATGTTGAACAAGTTCTTCCCAGGGTCCGAAACAGGAATTTCCTTTACTTTGACAAGCCTTGCACTCTTCCAAATGAGATCTTAGAGGTATGTAATCTCTCCTCATAAAAACTCAACTAAGAAGACTAAGTTCCAGTAGCATTTCACCTCAAAAATATTCAGCTTTCAACCTCCTAAGTAACCAGCCCAATGCTTCATTTTATAGTGTAGAGGAAGGAGGTTACAGGTCCACCTATGAAGGGATAGAGTCCTCCTTCAAAGGGATAAGCTCCTCACATCAAGGGGTTAGCTCCTTAAGGTATGGGATGCATGAACCTTAAGGGAGCGAACTTGCCACCTCAAGATTCCTTCCAGAAGCTTCTAGAAATGACTGAAAGTGAGTTTTTAAGAATATACTTGCGCCTTTTTAACTTTTACAGGGGTCCGCACCCATAACACAGAGACAGAGCGGTCAGGTGCATAGGAGCCATGACCATTAGGTGCGGGACCGTAGGTAATGCAAAAAGAAAGTGCAGAACCAGAGTTTTAGAGACTTTTGGGGGCTTTCTCTTATTTTCAAGGCTTGATATGAGGAACTGAGGCTTAAGACTTGCAAAGGAGGAAAGTATGAGTGGTAATGGACTCACACAGATTGTAGAATGTCAAGGTGACAATTTTTTATGCAACAATGCTTTAGAAGAGGAAGACCTTCATGAAGATATGTCTAAACTCAAAATCTGTTTAGAAGAAAAGAATATGACTATAGATACCTTCACATACCAACTTGCTAAAAAGGAAAAACTAGAATGTGAAATTTTGGGTCTAAGAAAGGATCTTGAGAAAACGAAATCTCTGAATCTTAGATTTGCTAAAGAATCAGAAACTTTAAATGAAATTATCAAAGTTTAGCGTTCTCCTCTGATAAAGACATATCTTGGATATACTGAAGAAGCATCTCAATCACAGAAGTCGTCAACCTCCACCAAAAGCTATCTTGATGCAGCAATGACCAGTGAACAGTATGACAATCGTCAACAAAGGCATAAAGCAGATCACCAGGTAAATTAGACTCAATTTACTCCAAGGATGAATAGAAGCCATAATCAACCTCAGGTAAATCATACTCAATTTGCTCCAACAATGAATATCAATAGAAACTACAATCACTAGGTCAATAAATTTGATAGTCGCAGGAACCTCTTTAATGGGCAATGTTTTTCATGTCATAATTTTGGACACAAAGCAGCTCAATGTGTTGCTTACAAAACCATCATGACTAGAGAAGCACAAAATCAAAGGAATGTAACAAAGATCAAGAAAAGTTCCTATAATAACTTTTCTCTTCTTGAAAATAAAATAGAATGCTCAATCTATAACAACTTTGGTCATAAAGAATCTGAACGCAAGAGAAAATTTCGAAAAACATCTCAAATGGAGCAAACTCCATTAAATCCAAAGATATGGAGAAGGAAGGAATCTCAAACAGAAAGATGTGGTATAGCCTTGTATGCAGAAGGACAAGAAAATCAGTGGTACATCGACAGTGGATGCTCAAAACACATGACAGGTGACAAAGAAAAACTTCGCTCATATAATGCCTTAGAAAAGGAAAATAATGTCTCGTTTGGAAATGACACTCCTACTATCATAAAAGGTAAAGGCTTTGTTTTCTTGAAAGAAAAGGTTAAAGCTGGAAATGTTATGTATGTAGATGGTTTAAAGCATAACCTGTTGAGTGTCAGTCAAATGTGTGATCAAGGAAATGAAGTAGTGTTTCGATTAAATAGATGTGTTGTTCGTGAGCTTGATACATGAGAGACTGTGATCAAAGGTACAAGAACTCCAAACAACTTCTACATACTCAAGGGAGGACAACAACAGTGCTATCTAACCAAAAATGATGAAAATTGGCCGTGGCATAGAAGATTAGGACATCTAAGCTTCTCTCAAATAAGAAAAGCATGCAAATTCAAGGCTGTTCGTGATCTTCCAGATATTAGCATCCTAGAAAATACAATATGCAAACCATGTCAAATCGGCAAACAAACCAGAGTTCACTTCATGGAAAAAGAAGGGTTAGCTAGTAACCCTCTTGAACTTGTCCATACTGATTAATGTGGACCATCAAGGAAAAGGTCACCTCATGGAGAATAATACTTTATTTTGTTCATTGATGATTTTTCCAGAATGTGTTGGATAGGTCTTCTAAATCATAAAGATGAATCTTTTGAAAATCTCCAAGCCTTCAAAGCTTTGGTTGAAAATGAATTAGATCAAAAAATCAAATGCCTCATATCTGATCGAGGAGGGGAATTTACCTTGGATGAATTCTTTGACTTTTGTGAACAACATGGAATAAAAAGGCAATTCTCCACTGCAAGGACTCCTTAGCAAAATGGTGTGGTAGAAAGAATGAACAGAACAATTCAACAGATGGCTCGAGCTATGCTAGATGAATCTGGAACTCCTGTAACCTTTTGGGGTGAAGCTACATTCGCTGCCATAACTATTCTCAACCAAGAAAATGTTCGGGTAAACAACACTCAAACTCCACATGAACTTTGGTATGGTAAGACTCCTACTGTAAAATAATTTAAAGTTTTTGGAAGAAAATGTTATATCAAAAGGACTGATGAAAAACTTGGTAAGTTTGAACCCAGAGCAAATGAAGGCATTCTTCTTGGTTATTCTTCCAGAAGTAACGGTTATAAATGTTATAATAAAAGACTTGGAAAAATTGTTGAAAGCATTGATATTATAGTTGATGAAACATGCAAAAATCCAAAACAGATAAAATCAACATAAGATTATGATAATGAAGAAGATGGGGATTATTTTCCCACATCAAATCAAAATCTTATTGAAGAAGAAACCAATGAAGCACTAGAAGAAGAGATAATGGTAGAAGAAAAGACTTCATCCAGGTATGTTCAAAAAAATCATCCAAAAACTCAAATTTTAGGTGAAAAGGAAGTAGGGGTACAGGCAAGAAGAACTATTACAAGGACCTCAAGCTATCTAGCATTACTATCGTCCACCGTGTTATAGACATTTTTGTGCCTTACAGCATTGAGCATGAAATGTCCATAATCTAAGGGATCCAAAGTCCCTAAACATGTTGTTCCTACCCCTAGAGGAACAAGGCTAACTAACCACAGCAATTCACAGAAGTTCTCCACCTGAAAACACTCAAAAACAAGTCAATTCAAGATCATGTCAACTGCTCCACTGAGCATCTATGCTGAATGTCAACTGCTCCACTGTCTACCTGTGTTGAATGTCAACTCCAGCAAAGGCTACCTGCGTTGGGTGTAATTGGACAAGTGGCAGGCTCATTCCTCAATGTGTCAATGCCCAGGAAGCTTCCAAAATGACACTTGCATCAAGGAATTCGACTGGTGATGAGTAAGAGGTTCCAAATCTCCAAGTGGAAGCAAGAACCTCCAAGTGGACTCAAGAACTGACAGAGAGAGAGGACACTAGTCACATCTCAAGCTGACTCATCCTCTCTCCAAATATCTATATATGGATCTCACCTCCATGGGATCTAGAGGCTGGAATTTTGTGAATGCAAAGAATTGTTGTTGGTTTGAGACTGGAACTATTGGGTGTTTAATGCTTTGAAGGGAGCTGAAGAAGGAATTCCATTCTGCTGGGAAGGAGATGCTGGATTGGAGCCTTATGGGTTGTATCTCTTCCTGAACCCTGTTACTTATCAATAAAGCTATCTTGGTTTGCTCCTATATGCTGGTGTATTTGTATGATTGCATTAGTGTATTTGATTTATTTCTAATCCTGAATCATTTATGAATATGTATATTTGCCTTTGTGTTGTGTTCTTCTCTTGTCGCGAGTAGCTGTTCTCTTGTCACAGGTAGCTGTTCTCTTGTGATCTCGTGGGAATCAAGTAGCTGTTCTCTTGACCAAGCGAGGAGGCAAGTAGATGTGAACACCCAAAGAGGAGAGGATCTAGATCGAGGGACAAACGGAAGACAACGGTAAGTCCATTGATCTCCCCTCTTTCACATTTCATAAAGGAAAGAACCAGAATAGCTGTATTCGTTTGTTGCTAAGGTACTGTCACACCTTAGGTGGATAGGATCGTCCTGCATAGGCATTTTTCCCCACAACAAATTGGCAACTCCACTGGGGAAGAATTTGTTTATTCATTTCATTTGTGTTTCCATCATTTGTTTACTTCATAGACTTGACATCAACTATTGAACTGCATCTTTCCCAGATGCAAAGTAGAAAGTTGCTGCTTTGATCCAATTGTTGGACTTGTCTATGATCTAAACTAGATCCACAAATGATTTGATGATCCTTGTGATAGTCTTTAGTACCCTATCAAAGTATCCCTCTGTTTATACCTTGCTTGTGTTTATGATTTGGCCTGAAACAGTTGATTTTTGAGCATTTTATGACCCAGAACCCAAGGGAAACGAGAGTTTCTCTTTCAGCGCAACTGCTGTGAAGGCAGTCTGCATTTCAACGCAGGTCCCGAAGGGGCTACCTGCGCTGAATTTCAATTCCTCAGTGTTGAGGTTGCGCTGAACCAGTTTGGCCTTGTGCAGCTGAGGTTCTCTGTTATCTGTTGCCCTGTTTTGATCTCTGTTTTTTGCAACCTTTAACCAGCATAGGTACCAGTCTGATAACTCCTTTTCTTTGCTTAGATTCAGCCTCCTTTTGTACAAAAAGATTGTGAATGTTTTTATGTGTTTGTGGCGTCATTTACAATCTTCCTTTGCATGAGTAAAGTAGTCATCCTGTAGCCTTTGATTCAGATCTGATTGATTGTGGTCTTAGAAGAGAGTTCATTGGCTGTTTGCAGATTGATTATAGATTTACTTTTGCTTATTGGTTTGAATTTGTGTCTTTTAAGTGTCAAAACAAGTCTTTATTTCGGAAGTAGCAAAGTGATTGTAATCTCTTCTACCCTTGTTGTTTTCGAAAGAGTGAACTTGTTTGTATTGATCATTTTAAAAGCAAATTCAAAGTTGTGCAAAAAGCTTTCTTTGTAGGCATTTATACTAAGAAAGTGGAAAACAAACACCTGCATTGTGCATTTGCATTTGATAAGTTTGCATGTTGGATTTAGGAAAAGTGCATTAGAGTGTGCTGATTGCTCTTTGAGAAAAGTTTTTCTTTTCCCTTAGTAGCTAGGATTTTCAAAGTTGAAAGATAATAAAGCTTGCTTATCATCTTAGACTGCATTTAGGAATTTGTATCATACATCTTGTGGTGAACCTTGAAAGGCAAACTTTAAAAAGATCAACCTAAAATAAACTGAATGAACCTAACAACGCTTTGTAACATAACACACAACATAGAGGTCTAGGCTAGAGACGTGTTCCGGCGTCGTTAAGCCTAGTGACTGTCGATCTCGAAGAAGGTGGGTGATTCCTCCTGAGAGACGGTAGCGCTAGTATGGATTTGTGCTCCCATGTACCGTCGCGTATATATTGGGAGACCCCTATAGGCATATATCTTTTATCCTTAGGAAGCCGTGTCGGCCGCCCTACTGATCGCAATGCAGTGAACACAGCATTCACGAAGATCGACCACCCGTACCGTAAAAAGTATTCTGTGGTTTTGCGAAAAGTTTGGCACACCCTCTGCCTAGATCTCCAGAGAAGTTCCTTTTGGCCTTTTTCAGACTCTATAACAGAAAAGGTCCAGCCGAGCATTTGTCACTTCGGGCTCGTTAAAACATCGAAGGAGACTAGAGTCATCTTTAGCTTTTTCTCGACTCTTTAAAACTGAAAAAGCAAGTTGTGTCTAAAGCGTCGTTAACAATTTATTTTAAACGGAACAATCACCCTTTAATCCTGCGTTGATCTTTAGGTTGAAAAGATGGAGCACACCAACCAAGGAGTTCCCCTTGGTGGAAATCCTAGTCCCTTCTCCTCTTGGGGAGATGTTGGTGCGCCCCGCATGGCCACATTGTCGCTTCCAGGACTGACAATTGGCCTACCAGTATGGCTCTTTTCAACCAATGTCGTTCAGAATACCACCATTCCTGAACAGTCGAGTCAACAGTTAGATCAGACAAGAGTTTCCTCCCAGCCTTCTACTTCATCTTCCTCTCCTCCTTCCTCTTCGTTTGACGGAACTGGTAAATCAAAAAACCGTGTTCCTAAGGAGAAGAAGGAGAAGAAGAAGAAAGAGAAGAAGAAGAAGGAGCCTAAGGCGATTGGGGGCAAACAAGTGTCATCTAACAAAAATCCACACACCGCACTCGTAAGGCCTAAATCACCATGCGTCATATGCAGGGGAGACCACTTCCATTGAGATTGTCCCTGTATCCCGCGGATACTAAGAGACTGGTCCCCCCATTTGCACAATTCGGTAGCGTCGACCTCTGATAGCCATGTCGACTGCTCACCGTCAACTAGTGGGAGTGAAGCTCCAGGACAGAGCGGGAGAGCTAAATTTCCTTGCAGACTGTGTGAAGGCGATCATGCCATCCACCGTTGTCCCTTCTTAGACGAGGCAAAAAGAGTTCTGGAAGATCGCCCGATTTTACGAGCGCAACTTCCTCCTGGATATCAAAAACTCTTGCCAAGTCCCTCGCTAGTTGAAAATCCGGTTTATCCGCCCAGGTGGTCAGCCGAAGCACCTGTCATTGAAGATGAACCGTCTGGATCCATGCCTGACGAAAGTCAAAAGGTTGATACGGCAGTTGACCCGGTTTTGCCTTCAGAGGCTCCATTTTCGAATGACACCATCACAGAGGAGAATCAAGACGACACCGTCCAGATTCTCTTCATCAGCACTGACTCTGGTGATCAAGGGGGAAATGCCACCATTCCTTTATCGTAGGAAGGAAGTTCATCAGAGCGCTATCCGGTCGTATATTCGGTCCCACCACCAAGCAACCTGGTTGTGTCCTTTGATTGGAACCAACTAGGCAGACCCCGGTTGCCAGCCAGTATACCATTTAGAATTATTTGTCAAATATACAGAATGGTAATGGCTGGCACTATCATTGACGAGGGGGAATCTGTGAGTATCCTTTCCTCTATTGCTTGGAGAGCGCTTGGTTCGCCAGCACTCTTACCTGAGATGAGAAATCTATCAGGTTTCGATAAAGGAACCAGTCGACCTTTAGGGATCCTCCCCAATGTGCCTATAATATTGAAAGGGAAGACCGTTCAAATGAACGTGATGGTCGTTCAAGGACCCTTGGATTATAACCTACTCCTTGGACGAGACTATATATATTGCATGGGAGCTGTAGTCTCCTCACTCTTTAGAGTAATGTGTTTTCCGCATGAAGGAAGAATGGTCAAGCTCGTAGACCAACTTTCGTTTCTCGGATCACACATCGCAAATAGTCATGTGCCATCCCTAAATGGTCTATACACGCAAGAAGTGTCTCAACCCACGGTCCATCCTCCTGATGAGCGCGAGTAATCCGGGAGGATATGACTAGAACCCAGGGGGCATGCGTCCTGGTCCGCTTCGGCAGGAAAACTTTGGGTATAGGGTAGGTTTCCGCAGGAGAATATGACTAGTCCGTACCCCGTCCGTGGTTGGAAGAGGGGTTGTTCTGGAATAAGATTCTTTTGTCAAAGTTACGTGTTTGGCACCAGTCATTCACCCTTGTCTATTTCGGTAGACATTGCCGAGGAAGTGTTTTGTTTGAAAGATTAACGAGACAATCTTTGGGTAACCTGAAAGAGGTAAGCCTCTCTCGATTAAAACAAATGTTTTGGGGGAGGGTAAGTAGAGGTAACCTTGAAACTCTGTTTTATACCTGGGGGCATGCGAACCTTTTGGAGTGCAAGCAAGGGGCGACTATTTATTTTTTAAATTTTTAGTTCCTCCCTTTAAACCTATAGGTCTAACCCTTTAAACTCGTAGGATTAGCCGTTTCCGAACTTGCATAAAGAAAGGAGAGGGAGCATAGCTTTGGTAAGGTGCAAGCTCTATAAAAAATGGGATCTTTCATGAGACACTCTTATCTTATGACTGGGTAATCGAGCAGTTTTAGCATAAAGTTCATGCTCGTTAAAAAATAAACGCAAGATCCGAGCAGTTTTAACGCGGTCTTCATGCTCGTTAAAAAATAAATATAAGCAGTGAGCAATGTTTCCTCCAGTGTTTAAGCTCATTTTTAACTAAAAAATGAACCTATCCCAGTAAATAACCACAGTGATCGTAAATTTATCAGCCATAAAAGCCTTGGTCGTGTTTGCACCTGCCACCTCCACTTTTCATTTGGCCGATCGTTCACCCCCATATGATTGTTTACCCATTTTTAGGAACAGCTGCGAAGAGTGATTTCACCTAGCCATCCTTGTGACACTGCTGTGATTGGAAAATTCCAACCTGTACCTGGAATCAGCTGCTATCCCTGTTTATCGCTCGTTCCTCAAAAGACGAGTCTTCTTTAAACTCTTTTCAATTGACTCGTAAAATATGAAAAGATTGCCGAGTCTTGGCCTTCCAGCTCATTAAAGGACCGGAAGTGCTATCCCTCCTCTAGATTTTAATCTTTTTGGACCTGAGGGATTATTGCACAAAAAGATCGAGCGCTTGTTTTATTCGGCTCGTTAAAGATTATCGAAAACTCATCCCTTCTGTATTGTTTTATACTTTTTCGGACTTAAGGGATTAGATGACGAAAAAGAAATTTTGGAGTTGACTTTATGTACCTTTTCAGACTCTCTAAAAATGAAAAGGACCAAGTTATCCTTATCGTTAGACTCATTAAAATTATTAAATAGCGACAAACTTGTCTTTAGACGAGAACGAGTTTCCCTATCGCTAGGCTCGTTAAAACGTAACGATGGGCTTGCCCGAAGGGCAGGTTATAGAACAAGCATATGTTATCCTCCTCAAGCTTGACAAAAATAAAGAGGTACTGGTTAGCAATGACTGGGGAAAAATTGGGAGAAAACTAAAGAAAACTTTGATGGTAGCAGGTCGCTCTTGAACATGACACTTTTCCTCCGTATCACAATCGGGTTGGGTTGTCTCATTCACCGGTCACATCACCATGGTCTCGCCATACCATCCATATTTGGGGTAATGCTACCAATCCATCGCATCAGTGTCGCCATATGTTCAAGAGAAGTCGTTCAGAAAGAGTCAACCGGGTCCCATCCACTGCCATACATTATCCTTCATCCATTCATGACCGCCACCCTGAATTATATGTCACAGATTTTTTTCACCTCCATTAAAATCATTAGCTCCGTTCTGTGTCACTGATGTGGGATTCATCAAGGCCCTCCTTTGACGGATCACTTCTTGTCGACATCAGCTCATTATCCAAGAAGTTGATCTAGGAACACCCCCCTCAGTACTTTGAAGCTTGCATGCCTCAATGGAAAGTTTCTCACTTCCGGCGACAGGTATACATCAATGACCTTCGACCAGAAGATTTTGCGTGGTGTTTGACGCCAAGTCCTTTATTCACACCACGTGAATTGTACTGCAGTACCTTGAGGGTCATTATCATTATCGGTGATTCCTCTCGCGCTTGTTAACGGTTTACATCATTGACCAGTAATCAAGCGATGTCTTTCCATGTTCGACTTCAGCGCAATTCTCACATGGATCGACTTGTACTTAGAGTGAAGATCGAACGAGTTTGAAGACCCCGGATCCAGTTTCATCCATCCGGGCTGCGATATATATTCAGGAAAAATAAAGACATTTGACATGTACATCATTACAGCAGATGATCATCCTACTCAAAGGATGATAATTCCGCCAAAATTATCAGTCTACCATCAGACGATCGTCTGTTATATGTACAAAAATGAATTTATAAAGCTGAGCATGGGAATGCCTGCCTCAGCTAGATCATGGAAGCAGTATGAATCATAATGTATTGTATTGTATTTTATTACAGGTCTCCTCCCAGCAGATGGATGAACTTCGGACCCTCCTGGATAAAGCATTTCACCCGATAAACGGCCTCATACTTTAGGGGGCAACTGTTATAGACATTTTTGTGCCTTACAGCATTGAGCATGAAATGTCCATAATCTAAGGGATCCAAAGTCCCTAAACATGTTGTTCCTACCCCTAGAGGAACAAGGCTAACTAACCACAGCAATTCACAGAAGTTCTCCACCTGAAAACACTCAAAAACAAGTCAATTCAAGATCATGTCAACTGCTCCACTGAGCATCTGCGCTGAATGTCAACTACTCCACTGTCTACCTGCGTTGAATGTCAACTCCAACAAAGGCTACCTGCACTGGGCGTAATTGGACAAGTGGCAGGCTCATTCCTCAATGTGTCAATGCCCAGGAAGCTTCCAAAATGACACTTGCATCAAGGAATTCGACTGGTGATGAGTAAGAGGTTCCAAATCTTCAAGTGGAAGCAAGAACCTCCAAGTGGACTCAAGAACTGACAGAGGGAGAGGACACTAGTCACATCTCAAGCTGACTCATCCTCTCTCCAAATATCTATATATGGATCTCACCTCCATGGGATCTAGAGGCTAGAATTTTGTGAATGCAAAGAATTGCTGTTGGTTTGAGACTGGAACTATTGGGTGTTTAATGCTTTGAAGGGAGCTGAAGAAGGAATTCCATTCTGCTGGGAAGGAGATGCTGGATTGGAGCCTTATGGGTTGTATCTCTTCCTGAACCTTGTTACTTATCAATAAAGCTATCTTGGTTTGCTCCTATATGCTGGTGTATTTGTATGATTGCATTAGTGTATTTGATTTATTTCTAATCCTGAATCATTTATGAATATGTATATTTGCCTTTGTGTTGTGTTCTTCTCTTGTCGCGAGTAGCTGTTCTCTTGTCACAGGTAGCTGTTCTCTTCTGATCTCGTGGGAATCAAGTAGTTGTTCTCTTGACCAAGCGAGGAGGCAAGTAGCTGTGAACACCCAAAGAGGAGAGGATCTAGATCGAGGGACAAATGGAAGACAACGGTAAGTCCATTGATCTCCCCTCTTTCACATTTCATAAAGGAAAGAACCAGAATAGTTGTATTCGTTTGTTGCTAAGGTACTGTCACACCTTAGGTGGATAGGATCGTCCTGCATAGGCATTTTTCCCCACAACACACCGAACCTCAAAATGTAAATGAAGCAAGCAAATATGACTGTTGGGTCAACGCCATGGATGAAGAACTTGAGAAAATTGAAAAAAATGATACTTGGGAATTAGTTCCTAGACCTCATGATAAAAATATTATAGGAACTAAATGGATATTCAAAAACAAGCTGAATGAAAATGGAAAAGTCATTAGAAACAAGGCTAGACTTGTAAAGGGTATGCTCAACAAGAAGGTATAGATTTTGAAGAAAATTTTGCACCTGTTGCCAGACTTGAAGCCATAAGGATGTTTCTTGCTCTTTCTAGCTTTTAAAAATTCAAAGTATATACCAAATGGATGTAAAATCAGCCTTCCTGAATGGAGATTTAGAATAACAAGTTTATATTGAACAACCATAAGTATTTATTCTTGGAAATGATGAAAAACTTGTATGCAGACTCAAAAAGGCCATTTACGGTCTGAAACAGGCTCCAAGGGCCTGGTATTACCTCCTTGACAAATATCTACACCAACAAGGTTTTACAAAAGGTTCAACAGATAGCAATCTATATACAAAGATTGAAACTGATAAATTGTTAATTATTATTGTTTATGTTGATGATATCATTTTTGGTAGCAATGAAGAATCCATGAGTCATAATTTTGCTTCAGTAATGCAGCAAGAATTTGAAATGTCCTTGCTTGGTGAACTTACCTATTTTCTTGGTCTACAAGTTCAACAAAATAAAGATGGTATTTTTCTTTCACAAACCAAATATCTCAAATAGATCTTGAAAAGGTACGGAATGGAAGATTCTAAACCTGTATGTACCCCAATGGTAATAGGATGCAGTCTTAGCTCAAATGATGAATCAACAGCAGTACATCAACCAACTTACAGATCCATGATTGGCAGTCTACTTTATCTAACATGTACCCAACCTGACATCATGCATGCATTAGGAATAGTTGGAAGATTCCCAGCAAATCTAAAGGAATCACACCTTCAGGAAGTCAAAATAATTTTCGAATATCTTCAAGGAACTCAAGGATTTGGTTTATGGTATCCTAGAGATGCAGATCTTACTCTTCATGCATATACAGATGCATATTGGGTAGGAAGTGTTGATGACAGAAAAAGCACTAGTGGTGGTGCATTCTATATGGGTTCCAGGTTAGTGTCTTGGTTCAGCAAGAAAGAAAGTTCAATTGCTTTATCTACAGATGAAGCAGAATATGTGGCTAATGCATCTTGCTACTAACAACTACTTTAGATAATGCAAACCTTGCAAGACATTCAGATCACATGTACTCCACCCATCTCCATTCTATGTGATAATACAAGTGCCATCAGTATTTCAAAGAATCTAGTCATGCACTCCAAGACCAAGCACATACCCATCAAATACCATTTTCTACGTGAACAAGTGCTTGAACAAAAGGTCAAATTGGAGTATGTTCCCTCCAAAGAATAGGTTGCTGATATATTCACTAAACCACTACCCAGAGAAACATTTGAATATCTCAGACAAAAGCTGGGAGTAGTTGTTGCATCATCCTACTGTTAAATCCATTGTTTCAGAGAAAGGTTTTATACACATGTTTCATGAAGTATAATCATGTAAACATGCAAGTTTCTGTGGGTCAAGGAGCATATATGTTTTTCAGACAAGAAAACAGTGGGGCAGGCTCTGATATGGATGCTCTGTCTGATGTTGATTATTACAGTCTATTAATATACTCTGTTCATTAATATTTATCTAACTGACAAAGATGCCTTGATCATTTACTTGTTAACAATGCATAGGTAGCACAGATTCAGGGGGGAGAATTAGCCTTCACTCGCGTTCTACATTGTTGGCATTATGGTTACTGAGTCTAACTATGGCTTCAGATATTTATACCTTTTGTTTCCTAAGTCATGTAAAAGTCTAGGGTGTGATATGTCTTCTCATACATTTGAATGAGTCCTATTGGACAAATGATGTAATTTGTATCCCCACTTTGCATGGGATGGATGATGTAATTATATTTCTGTCATGTATAAACAATTGGTATATCCCCACTTGGTTGGGTGGATGAGTCAAATTTGGTATATCCCCACTTGGTTGGGAGATGGATGTATGTATGAGTCATTGGTGATAGGAAGGTCATACTCACATAGTTGAGTTATAGAGTCATGTTATTCTTTTGGAGAATATTTTTGCAGACTCTACTTGTGCTCAGGGGGAGCATGGATGGTTTCAGTGCATCTCAGCATGTACAAAGGGGAGCTCAATCAGACAATTTAGCATGTACTCAGGGGGAGCATGAATAGCATAGGGGAGAGAATATCTTGGTCCGCCCTTTGCCCTTGATGTCAAAGGGGGAGAGTGTCTTGGTGTTGTTGTTGCCATCAAGTCCAAAGGGGGAGATTGTTGGCATTATGATACAGGTGTTGTCCTTGATGGCAACTCACTTAGATGAAATTTCATAGTGCAGCAGGTCAACAACAAAGGATTACAAATTAGACTCCAAAGAATGAATAAAGAGAGGTATACGCTGGTTCACTTTGTCCAAGGCACGTATACACGTGATTTAACAGAACAAAAGTAGCGTATAATGTATACATGCACTTTCACAGGAGGAAAAATGCGTACATGTTGGAAAACCAAGTTTTTGGTCCAAGGTATTTGATTCAAGGTATTTTGGTCCAAGGTAATTGGTCTGAGGCATTTGGTCTAAGGTATTGACCCTAGGTATTGGGTCCAAGGTATTGACCCTAGGTATTGGGTCCAAGATATTGAGAAAGGCCTAAGAGTATATAAGGAGGAGAATATCATTAGGCCAATGTGTGAAAGCAATGAGATTCTAAGGAATACTTATATCTGAAGTATATATTATGTTGCAGGGTTATGTTTGGGACCAAATCTGAAATATTCATGTGCACCTTGAGTTCAACATTGGATCAGGAATCATGAGAATTAAAATGACTTATTCTTGAATGATCTGATATTGGTTGAGACTAGATATGATGTTTTGCGCTTGTTTTATTTGTTATCAATCACGATTTGGGTTGTCTGAAGTCTAGAATTGCAGCAAAGTTCTGAGTCAAAATTTACAGATCTGTATGCAGGTTTGTCTCGGCCAAAGGGCGTGTACATGTAGGTTCGACTCTTTCAAGTAGCATATATAAAAAGAAAAGCTTCTTTTCAGATCTAACTGATCTATTTGATCAAATTCTATTGTTTTACTGTTGTTTATCAATGAAGTCTTCTTAGATCTGAATATAGAACTGTTGTATAAGGAAATTGAGTCTGATTGATTGATTGATTAAGAAGGAAGGGTGATCCTTGTTGCTATCTATTTTGAAATCTGTAATATGACAGTAGATCTTCAGAATGTCATTGATTGGTACAGTCTATGGTTCAGAAGTTTATGATTCAGTATCTTTAGAGATATACACAGGTTGGGTTAAAGGAAGTAGCGTATACATGCAGGTTGGGTTCAACCAAGTAGCGTATACACTCTAATGCATGATTTTTGAGGTTACAACTGGTTCTGGATGATGATGCAGGGTTCTGGGTTCAGCACAGTGTTCTAGTGTCAGTGATCTGATTGTTCAGATTAATTGAATATTGGTTGATGCAGTTTAAGTTTAAAAGCTTTGATGGGTCCAGTATGAAAATTGGATGAAATGAGGCCTTCATGTGTATTGTTGTGTACCAGGAGCATCCAGTCTGAAAATTTATGAAACGTGGTCCCTGGTGGAAGAGTGAAGTTTTTTGTAGGTTGGCACCTATGTACTAGTAAACATATTGGCTAGTACAAGAGCTAGGGGTTGTAGCTCCCTTCCAGTAGAAGCTGGAAAATAAGAGAAGGTTGTAACCTTCTGCAAGTAGAAGCCTACATACTGGTATGAGTCTGCACCAGTACAAGATTGTAAACAAATTTTCTTATTATTAAAAGAAGACAGAGACGACAACAACAAGTGGTTTTTACCCACATTGGGTTTCCACCTTAAATCTTGGTGTTCATGTGTGTTGCTTATGTGTGATGCTTTATTATGCTTTTACTGCACTGTCTAATAAATCTTTGATACACTGGTTTAAGCTCAACACATGATAAACTGTCTAGATCACAATTTCTCTGCATTTACGCTGGTTTCTTTAAGCACAGTCGCGTGTACATGCTAGTTCACTTCACTGAAGTAGCGTATATAAATCTGTTTGAGAAATAAAATTATGGATCTGATAATACTGATTCACCCGCCCTCTCAGTATTATTTCCAACACCTGCAAAAACACATGCTAGAGATGATATTAAAAATTCAAATGAAAACACTAATTATATGTACATTTCTATAGCAAACTTACTCTTGACTACTGATGTGTGGTCCTTGCTGCAGTGATCCTTGAATGCATACGTTTTCTTGCCTTCTAGGATCGTGATATTGAATATATTGCATCTATGTAATTTCATACCTCCAAGGTCTTAAATTTCATATTCTGGTAGCACTCTGAGTCCTCTTTCCAACCTAGTAGGTGTGATTAAGATTGGATTCTTCAAGAAGGAGTTATGCTCAATCTCCCATGATGACATGATTGTAGACTCATTCAGTAGAGCGAAATTGTACAAAGTGCCACATGTCATTGTTTCAACCTTCAACCCTGAAAATGATATCCAACAAACTACAATCCGTCCTCGTTCTGCCACTATTTACAAAATTTGACTCCAATCCTCAGAGAGAAAGTTATGACGATTTTCCCGAGGTCACCTGTTTGACATGGAATTCAGGAGCCTGCAAAATCCCTAAATTTCTAAAATTATATCTCCAAAACTATAGTGAACCAATATCTGAAATCTAGTAATGAGGTTCATTAATATTTAGGCTCAAATGGGTTTTAATTTCATATTCTGAAGTTTCGTATAAAACATTTTATAGCAAAAATTCCACGATGACCTGTTTGAAGCAGTGAAATCCTAGAATGCAAGGCTCTAAACTTGCTTCAAAATAGACCTTCAAACTTGAACATAGTTTTTTGTCCTAACAAGACCTTAATGAAACCTTAAACTACCTACAACAGATCCTATGTTAGAAGCTCATGAGGGCCATAAAATTACGGAGGTCTTTTCACAAGATAGTTCGTTGAAAAGTGGTTGCTAGAGAAGGATATGTGGGTCACTACTTATAGAAATGTCTTGAGTTGAGAGGGTCCTCAACAAGTGAATGTTAGAGGGATTTTAGAAGCATAAAACATTATTAATTATTTAATATTCAATGACCACAACCAATGATGAGTTCCATGCCATAACCCCATGGTATTTTAGCCCACTAACTGGGGTTACTAACTTCAAACATGAATAACTCTCAAACCGTGAAGAACTACATGCCATGCCATATATCAATGGAAACATCTCGACGAGTAGAATTGATCTAGAATATCCCTGACTCAGAATAGGATGAATTGTCAAGTCAAAATTCCCATGCAAGATTAGGGTATCCCCCGGTGTTACTTGGGTTGGAATCAATGACAACCACTGATCAACAATATCCCCCTTTGGTATTTATGGCAACACAAGTACTCCCCCTGTAATCATGACACATCTTTCTACTACCTTCTCTCCCCTTTTTTATCAATGGCAAAGGGTAACTCCCTGACAAACTGTCATCCTGCGTACCTGTACACACCTCCACTCCCCCTTTCTACTTCGTTAGATAAGAGAAAGATTCTAATGAGAAATTGGGAGAATCCCAAGCTTTTGGCGAAGATACTCAAATCCTTCATGAGGTAATGGTTTGGTAAAGATGTCAGCAATTTGTTCCTTTATGCCAACATATTCAAGTTTTATATTCATTTTGGCGACCTTCTCTCTAACGTAATGATATTTCATTGGAATGTGCTTTGTTTTGGAATGAATCATAGGATTCTTGGAGATACTGATGGCACTGGTATTATTGCAGAAGATGGGAATATGCTCATCAAACTTGACTTGAAGATCTTGCAAAGTTTGCTTCATCCAAAGAACTTAAGTACAACAAGTGGCTGCTGCAATATATTCTTCTTCTGTTGTGGATAACGAGATTGAAGACTGCTTTTTACTTAACCATGAAACAAGGAAACCACCTAGATAGAATGTTGCTCCATTGGTACTCTTTCGATAATCAACACTTCCTGCCCAATCTACATCTGTATAAGATTGGATAACTAGATCATTTCCTTTGGGTACCATAAACCATATTTTGTTGTGCCCTTAAGATATCGAAGAATTATTTTGATGACAATAATATGAGATTCTTTTGGTGCTGCTTGGAATATTTCTACTTGTCCAACTTCCTTCATTATGTCTGGCCGAGAAGTTGTCACATATAGATGATTGCCAATCATAGATCTATAAAACTCTGGTCCACATCCTTTGATGAATCTTCTAAACTTAAATCGCAACTTGTTACCATTGGGGCAAGGATAGGCTTGTAATCTTTCATCTTGAATTTCTTGAGCATTTCCTTGATGTACTTGGTTTGATATATAAATATTCCTTTACCATGTGAAGATATATGAAGCCCTAAAAATTATGTTAGCTCACCAAGTAGAGACATTTCAAACTCACTTTGCATATTTGTGGTAACGTTTTTACTTAATTTGTCATCATTGCTTCCAAATATTATTTCCTCCACATATACCTCGATAATTGTTAGGTTATCTTGATACACTTTCACATAGAGATTGTTGTCGGTGATTCCTTTCTTGAATCCTTGTTGATGTATATATCCATCAATATGACCATACCAAGCTCTAGGAGTTTGTTTGAGACCATATAGTGCCTTCTTTATTCTGTAGACATAGTCTTCCTTGCAGTAGAGAAGAAAATATTCGAGTTGTTCAATGAAATCTTCTTCTTCCAATTCACCATTTAGAAAGGCTGAGTTAACATCCATTTGGTACACCTTGATTTTTCTTGAGCATGCATAAGCAAGAAACATCCTGATATATTCCATTATGGCAATGGGAGAAAATGTTTCTTCAAAATAAATTCCTTCTACTTGTGCATATCCTTTGCAGGCTAATCTTGTCTTATTCCTGGTAACATGTCCGTCCTCATTCAATTTGTTTCTGAATACCTATTTAGTTCCAATAAATTTTTTATCCTTTAGTCGTGGAACCAATTCCGAAGTGTCGTCCTTCTCAATTTGATCTAGTTCTTCATTCATAGCTTCTACCCAATGTTCATCTTAACTAGCTTCCTCAAAATTTCTAAGCTCACAAGTTGCTAAAAGAGAAAGGTGGGCTTGCTGTGATGAATGAAGTTGTTGAATATTTCTGGTTCTAATTCCTTCATTTATGTTGCTGATGATTTTATTTGACGGATGATTCTTTTGACACCATTCTTTTAAAACTTTTGGAGAAGTTTCCAGTACATCTTGCTGATCATTTGGTACTTCCTCTTGGTTGACTCTTGTTTCCTTATTTGATTGGTATTGATCTGAAGCTTCTTCTTCATCCTTCATAGGTTCTACCTCAAGACCCTCAGAGATGATCTCATTGTTATCCTTTAGAACACAGTCTTCATCAAAAGTAACATTTATGCTTTCAACTATTTGTTTTCACCTTAGAATGTAGCATCTATAAGCCTTTATTTTGCATGAATAACCAACGAAAATACCTTTGTCAACATGGGAATTGAACTTGCCCAATTTTTTATCTTCTCTTTTGATGTAGCATTTACTTCCAAATATTTTGATGTATTTTGCATTAGCTGGTATTCCCTTCCATAGTTCGTACAAATTCATGTTACAATTGTTCCTAAATAGACCTCTGTTTATAACGAATATGGTTGTATAGATTACTTGAACGCATAATTTATCATCCAATTTTGAGTCATTTGACATTTTTCTATCCATTTCCTGTATGGTTTTGTTTTTTCTTTCAATAACTTCATTATGTTGTGGTGTTCTTCCTGTTGAGAATTTCCTTTTTATTTCATTTTCGTCACAAAATTGCTGAAATGCTTTGGACATGAATTATCCGCCATTATCTGATCTCAGACATTTGATATTAAAATCGGTTTCATTTTCTACCAATTCCCTGTAGATTTTGAAACATTTGAATGCCTCAAATTTTTTCTTTAAGAAAATGACGGTTGTCATTTTGGTGTAATCATCTATCATTAGAATAAAGTATAATTCACCATCTAAACTTTTGTTCTCATAGGACCACATAGATCAATATGTATTAATTCCAATGGACGTGATGCAAATTTTTCTTTTGTCATGAACTCAACTTTCACTTGTTTTCCATATTGAAATGATTCACATATCGTATTGGTAGGTTTTGAAATTTTAGGCATTTCTCTTACTGCTTCCTTTTTGCTGATCTTAACCAAATTGTCGAAATTTATATGTTACATTCGTTTGTGCCATAACCAACTTTCATCTTCTTTTGCCAAAAATCACCCTTTAGGTGCCTCATCCAAAATCTATATGTCATTTGGAGCTCTGCTTGTTGTAGCCAAAAATTTACCAAACTTGCCTTTCCTTATTTCACATTTCTTAGAGTTGAATAACATCGTGTGTCCCTGATCGCACATTTGTCCAACAATGAACAGATTGTGATTCATATTTTCAACCACCAACACACCCTTCGCTAATGCATCCTTGCTGCCAAGTGTGACGGTACCTTCTCCTATGACATTTGAAGACCTGTCATTTCCAAAATACATTGTTCCATCCTTGTTTTCCTTCAAGGATATGAACTTAATTCTATCTCCAGTCATATGTGTTGAGAAACCATTGTCAACATACCAAACACTTATGCTGCTTTGAGCCTTGAGAGCGAAAGAACACTTTTTCTGTCTTCTTTTTCCATACTTGTTCATTCTGATTTTGTGATAATTCCTTTGAAGAACTACCAAGTCTGCAATCTTTAGCCATGTATCCAAAATTGTTACATTTGTAACATTCGACATCATCTCTCAAATGATCAAATATTTTGATATTCTGCTGAGTTCAGGAATATCTATTTCTGAAATATCTCCCGGAACTATATTCATTCCAAACATACATGTGACATTCCAGAGGTCCATGTCCAAACCTTCCACATGAATAACAATGACCGTAAAATATAGTTTGATAATTGGGAGGAAATCTTCTTCGAGTAATTGTTTTCCATGGTTCTTCCTGCAAGTCTTGATCTCTTGATTTAGTTGAGAGATCTACCTGCTTGGTAGATTTTGCATATCCATCTTCTTTTGTTGTCATAGAAGGACTTGAATCCTTTTCAGATTTTTCTTTGTAACCAAGACCACTCTTGTCACTGCATGATCGTTGATTGCTGATGAGTTCTTCCAATGCCTTTGAGATGTTTGCGTAGTTTTGAAGAGTTTTTCCATTTTTTACTTCCTTTCGTAGAGAGACTATTTCAGCTTCCAATGCCTCTCTTTCCTTGTTGCTTTCCTTTAATTCTTTCTTGAGCGATTCTTCAATTCATTTGTATTCTTCAACCTTGATTTTAAGATTTAGGAATTGTTCCCTTTCTGTCTTTAATTCATCTTCAAGAGTGTTTATGTGCTTATTTTAGCCCTTCAGCTCTTTGATAACTCTGATCACTTCATTTTGAAATTCAACCTCAATCATCTCTTCTTCTCCTTCTTCACCAAATGCCTCTTGCTTATTGTGCTTGGAAATAAACAATACTCCTTCGTTGATTTATTCTTCATTATCATTGTCTTCATTAGATGAGGAGATATCTTCTTTGGAGAAGAAACTCCTCTTAAAACATTTCTTCTTTGCTTGCTTGTTATACTTCGTAGGACCTTTCTTTCCCTTCATAATAGCCGCATTTTTTTTAGGACACTTGGCTACAAAATGCCCAAACTCATCACAATCAAAACATATTAATGGAAGTTTACCTTTGAATTTTCCCATACCTGTTCTCATTTTACACGTGAAGTACGCAAATTATTTATCTGGAAATTCTTCTTCATATTCTTCCTTTTCTTCATCCTTACAACTGCAAGTTTTTGCTTTCGATGTCTACTTTTCCTTACTAGACTTCTTGGATGTGGCAAATGTTGTTTCTAAGTGAGATGTGTCATCCTCTTCTTCAATCCTCATTTCATATGCCGTAAGAATTCCATGCAATTCATCTATGCTAAGATTGGTTAGATTCGATCTATCTTCCAAGACAGATAGCTTTGGGTTGAATCTTGCTAGCAAGTTTATGATGATCTTTCAGACAACAATTTTTTTGTCGACAGGTTCTCCCAAACCTTCCAATGTATTTCTTGTTTCATCAACATGCTGAAAGTATGTAGTAATATCTTCATCTTCCTTCATTCTGAGTTGCTTAAATTTTTCCCAGAAAATTTGAAGCTTTTCTTCTTTCACTGTGAGTCACCTACATATATATTCTTGAGCTTGCCCCATACCTCTTTAGCAATTTTACAACTCAATACCTTAAGATAAATAGATTATATGAACCCACTAATAATAATATCTTTAGCCTTTGCATCATATACCATATTTTTCTTACCTTGCTCATCCGGGGTCAATGTGAAGCCTTTTTCAACGATTTCCCATACTTTGTATCCTTGTGGAGGCAAATGAACCTGCATTCTTCCACTCCAAAGTGCATAGTTATTTCCATTGAACAAAGGAAATATATTCGTGGTGTATTCCATGATGTCCTTCTAGTAGTTAGAATTCTATTGAAGGAACCAATATTTGATACCAATTATTGGCAATACTGAGAGGGTGGGTGAATCAATATTCCTAAGCAATTAACACTTTTAAATATTTTCAGAGAATTAGTTAATATTTAATTATTATTAATGTTTATCCAGTAACAACAGTAAACAAAAGGACACAATAGGCACAAGAATTTTAGGTGGAAAACCCCCTCCAGGTCAAAAACCACCGAACACTTTTCTAATAAATTCTTTAATCTTCAGCCCTAACTAAAATGATAGTTACCAATTCCTAGAATTCTAGAAAATAATTCTTCTCCGTCTCCCACTGGAAGGACACCCCAACGCCCTGGTTTCTTTAGTAGCCAACTGAATGGATGGCCCAACATCCTAGACCAACCTACCACCTTGAAGTGTTCACAGGCTCCAACCTGTAAGTGACTTCATGCACCTGCCTAGCACCTCCCTACCACCGTATAATGATTATAAATGAGACAAGAGTTTGGAATCCCATACCAGGGACAATGATCCACGATACAATATGATTTACAATGATTTTCTTGTAATTGACCAAACACCCAATCAAACTATGACTTGCAACCCAACCATGACCTCATCCTAACAATGACTCCTATACCTACCAATAATGCCTCTTCAACTCTAGGAAAATTGAATCTTTTACAATATTGACCCTTTTACAATTTTACAATGATGATCTTTTACAAGACTAAATCTTGACAAGAACTAGCGCTTGACTTGACACGATGTCTTGGATCAGTTGCAGCTGCTAAGATACTGTCATGCTTGCTTCAAGTAATGGTACTTTGGTGCTGCACGTCCTTCTGGGTGTTATTTCCCAAGTCTCGTTTGTATTCCTTCACTTTTATCTGCAATAATTTGATTCTAAGGATGATTCTTTTGAGTGTGTCTTTAGGGTCCTTTTGAATGAGTCTCTGTATATTCTAATTCTTCATCTTATACTTCATTCTCTTTACTGATATCATGATGATGATCTAGAGGATTGATAAAACCCATTCTCTTTTTTTTATTGGGAGGCTCTTCGTCAACCTTAATATCTATGCACTCCACAATATTATGCAATCTTTTATTATAACATCTGCATCCCTTGCCTTTTTACGAATATTAAAAAAGAATTCCTTTATGAGATCGAGCATCAAACTTTCCTAGCTTTTCATCATTATTTTTTATATAACATTTTCTCCTGAATACTTTAAAATGCTTGATTGATGTTGGTTTCTCGTCCCACCATTCATAAGGTGTCTTATCACAATTTGGTTTGAGATGTGCCTTATTGCGAATATGCACCATTTCTGCCCAATAGGTGAGCAATGTTTCTTTCTTGCATCATAGCTCTGGCTATTTATTGAACAAACCTATTTTGTCTCTTTGTGGGTCCATTTTGTTGCGGTGTGTCTACAATAGTATATTGTTGTTTTATCCAAAATTCATTACATATGTCTACAAACTCATCTGATGCAAATTCACCTCCTTCGTCTGACCTTATGCATTTGATCTTGCACCCTGTTTGTTTTTCTGCTAATGCCTTAAATGTTTTAAATTTCTCAAATGCTTTTGACTTATTTATGAGAAATGCCACCCAAGTCAATCTCGAATAGTCATTTATTACCACAATGAAATATTATACTCCTCCTAGTGCTTCTATTCCGAAAGGCCCACACAAATCCATATGAACTAGCTGCAGAGGCTTGCAACTTGATAGTTTATTTTTGACTTTGAAGGATGTTTGTGTTTATTTACCCATTTGACATGACTTGTAGATAGTATTTTGAGGCTTATTTATTGTGGGTAGATCTCTGACTACTCCCTTCTTGTTGAGTTTGACGATGTGATCAAAGTTGAGATGCACCAATATTCTATGCCATAGCCAAGATTCATCTTGTTTGCTAATGTCGCATTCCTCACTCTCTTCTTTCAAGATATAT
Source organism: Pinus tabuliformis (assembly GCA_031772625.1). Taxonomy (NCBI): domain Eukaryota; kingdom Viridiplantae; phylum Streptophyta; class Pinopsida; order Pinales; family Pinaceae; genus Pinus; species Pinus tabuliformis. The sequence continues at coordinate 955,138,186 of CM062807.1, forward strand.
ACATTATTCTCAGTTTGAACTCCTTTATCCAGAACCTTCCCTATAGATGTTGACTTAATTTCACAGTCTTGATCTCTAAAGAAAACATCTGTTATAGCTCTGATACAACTTGTTATGGATCTGATATGAAAATATAAGACAATGCAAATAAACCCCAAAAATAACAAGATCTGAATATAGAAATGCTTCACTTTATTAACCAAACCCTTAAGGTAGGGAAACACCATACATTCACTCCTTAAGGAAGGAGAACACTCCACAAGCCATATGCCTGTTCATACAATATTCCTTGACATCTCTCAATGTGGAGTCTCTAGCCTCTATATAGACCTCATACATGCAATACCATGGGTCATTACCATGGTTCCCTTAATACCATCTATCTAATACCATGGGCCCATTACATTATTACTAACTACTTGTGGTCCCTTACATGATATGGGTTAACCACCTTATTTATTACTATGGTCCATCCCATTATTACATTATTCCCTTGGGTACCTCCCTTTGTACCCCATATTATCCCCCTAGGTATATAACAACATCACATCCTTAGTCGCACATCTAACTTACACTCAAAAAGTTATGTTTTAGACCATCTCTTAATCCTTTGCTCTTTTGTTGTTTAGACTAACTATACCTTTTCCTCTAATTCTTCCTACTTCATCATTACCGAATGTGACATTTCCATTTTCATTTTCATTCAAGGAAATAAACTTGTTGTTATCTCCCGACATGTGTCTAGAACAACCACTATCCACATATCATTTATTGTTTTGACCTTGAGCATACAGAACTAGATCACGCTTATTAGGCTTCTTTTCTTCTACATTCTTTCTCCATTGCACACATCCATTTGTTCTATAAATGTTTTGAGATGTTAATATATTATCTTTAAGTTGACATTCATAAGACATGTGCCCAAATTTATGACAATAGAAACATTCAGTGACATCAAGGAGAGGAGAAAATGAATTTTTGTCTAGACTCATGTTTGTTTTAATGTTTGTGAATCCATTGTTTCTCATCTTAAAATTTCCCAAATCAACTCTTTTGACATAAACTGTACAATTTATGGCTTTATGTACAAAGTTTTTACAGAAGTAACAATACCCATAAAACAAATACCTGTTCCTGGTAGTGAATATTTTTTGGGATCTAACCATTTTGACCTTTGATAATCATGTCTCCTGAATAAGTGAGGTTTTTGATAGATTGTTGTTTGATTATACATTTATTTTTACTGTTGTAATTTACTGACAATGTTCCTTTTCAATTGTTCACTTGATATTGAAGTGTTGCTCATATTTTTGTTCTCAAATTGATGTGAGTTGTCATCCTCTCCCCTAGCAACTTTTACAAAGGTGATTGTCCTTTTACACTATGCCTTAGATTTACTCCATTCTCCTTCATAGCGTAACCCAGTCTTTATGATTGGATACTTCTGAGCATTTAATATCACATCCATTTTTTCAGACCCTTTTATCTACTAAATATTCATGTTTAGTTCAATTTGAGCCTTTTCTAGCTTTTTCTTTAGACATACCACGTCTTCCTCCAATCTTTCACATTCCTGGTTTTTCTCTTTTATTTTCTTCTTTAAAATGTCTTCCACCTTCTTTGCTTCTTCAAGTTCAACTTTCAACTTTATAATGTCTTATGAATTTGATTCTTCCTTTACATATTTCAGCAAGATCTCTTTTTTTTTTTTTTTTTCTATTCTTTAGTTTAAGCCTTTTTATTTCATCTAGGGCACTGATTAACTGCCCCTCAAGGTCTACCTCACCTTCCTCTTCTTCTTCATATTTCTGGCAATATTGTTCAATTTCTTCCAAGGCTATCAACATGAATTCAATGGTTCCATCTTCACTAGAGGATTCATTAAAACTTTCAAATCCACTGTTATCTTCTTGAGCATAGAAACTTTTCTTTTGGAAATATCTCTTTTCCTGCATTTTGTTAGATTTGTTCCTCTCTTTCCTTTTAGGCTAATTTTCCTCTTTCTTAAAAGGGAAAGTTGATGCAAATGGAAAATTTCCTTTATACTTATTTGTGCATTTCTTCAACCTTCTGACAAATTTTGCTTCTTCTTCATTAGAACGTCAGTCTAACCGCTCTTTTTCTTTCGTGGGCTTGTCTACCTTAAAAGTTGCCTCTCTACTAGTTGCCTTCCCTTTTAGAATTCTCATCTCATATGTTGTCAAAGAGCCACATAGTTTATCTTTGTTTAAAGTCTCAAAGTTTGTTGTTTCTTCTATAGCTGAAACCTTAGGATTGAATTTATAAGGTAATTACCTCAAAATTTTCTGAACTATTACACTTTCATTGATTGTTTCTCCTAGACCCAGCATGATATTTACAGCTTCATCAACTCTTAAAAATAATTTAGCTATATCTCCAACTTCATTCATTTTTAAGGTCTAAAATTGTGTTCTATATACTTGTAATATGGCCATCTTCACCTTCTTATCTCCTTCATGAATATTTTCTAATTTAACCTAGATATATTTAGTTGTCTCACAATGCATTACTTTGATAAATTCAAACTCACATATACCACTCAAAAGTGAATTCATAGCTTTTGCATTAGCTATAAAATTCAGTTTGGCATCTTTGTCACTAGTCGTTTCCTTTGGTTCTTCATACCCCATCATCAAAAAAGTGCAAACTTCTATTCCTAGAGACATTAAATATGTCTTCATTCTTACTTTCTAGAAGGAATAGTTTGTACCAGTAGATAGAGGGGCCTTATTCGTTGACCATCCTTCTCGACTAGCCATTTTACTAACTTAGGACCTCCTTCCAGTTGTTAGACTGCTTTTGAAGGAACTCAACTCTGATACCAATTGATATTTATGATTGGGAATTACTAAGAGGGTGGGGGGGGGGGGGGGGGGGTCAATCAGTAATTCAAATTATTTAAGTTTTCTCAACTTATTCTTCTTCTTATGTAGTTAATGGTTTATGTTTGTGCTCAACTATTATTGAATTCCTTTTGCAGGTGTTAAAGGGGAGAACTTTGCATATTTATTTATCAAGAATTCAAAACATTCACTCAACACACAAGAATAAACACATGAGGACACCAGATATAAGTGGAAACCTTGAAGGGAGAAAACCACGAATTTTAGTTTGAAAGTGATGTGAAGGCAAGCTGCTACTCCTTATTACACCAGATTTTTTTTTTGTAGGCTCCAACTTACAAGAGGATCCTACCTCGAAGGAAGCTCCAACTCCCACAAGTTTTCTACAGGCTACAACCCACAAGAGGCTCCTACCTCAATAGGCTACAACCTATTCCTTTTTCAAGCTACAACATGGAAGGGGACAAAAATATTTCAATCACAACATCATGTTACAAATGTTGGTTACCTCATTTATAGTTCTGCTGCCAAGTCTACCGTTGCGCTGCTTCTCCTTTTCACTTTGAATCTCTTTCCTTTTTTCTCATCCACTTTCTTATGTAGATTTTTTTCTTCAAAAAGGATCAATTTTCATTCTACATTATATGTTTTATAAGAAAGCTAACTTGGTTGTTTATATTATTTGCAAGAATATGAAATGAATCATTGTCTCTTGGAATTCCAAGAACTGCTCACAAGCTTATCTCTTTACTTTCAGTTCTAAAAAATTATTTGTAATATAACATAGAGTTGGACTAACTACTCAATAAGTAATAATTACAAGACACAAATCAGATTTGTATTATCTACATTTTCTATTCAAAGAAATATATGTATTTCATATTTTGTCTCAATATTTAATGTCCCATATTAATTTTCCTTCACATTTATTAGCATAGCCTTTGCACTTCTCATCACTTTCAGCCTTCTTCAGTTCAAGCCATTTATCAATCAACATAAACATTCAACATAAATCAATGTTTGAGCTACATTCTCAACATACAACAACATACACCACCGTTCAGATTCACATAGCTGGTCCTTTTCCATCAATGAAAACAATGCCAACAAGAGGCTCATACCTCCACCCTCAAAGTAATACCAGAATTCACCTCCTCCCTAGGAAGTCCAAAAATCACTGCCAAATTCAAACCTACAACCAATGTCTAGCGCTATGATCATCGCTCTGCTTGTTCCCTCAGGGAACAATTACTGACTCATTGTTCCACGTCACACTCCCAATGTGCATCTAATTGCATTTGGAAATGCTAATGACAAAAAAAAAATCATCCCCGACCTTCCTTTCTCTACTACATAGTCTTTCAGGAAATATGGTCACCCCCTTATGTGTAGTCACTCACCTTCCAAGTTCTGCAACATCCCCTTTCCCGGGAAATCAATCCCTTTGCAAGGTTGCCTCCCATTGGAAGGTACAAATACCAAGGAATAATCCTGCCTGAAAACCATCACATTGATTATAACATGCTCATGGAAATAAATTAACACTATCGAGTATCACTGTCCGACAATGGCCCTACTCCTGAAGTGCTTTACCAACATACGGTTGCCTGTTCCAATCCCTTTTACTGCTACTTCTAGTTCTTACAGTCAGTTTCAACCACCCAACAAGGCATTTCTCTTCTTTCATGTACCAACCACATAGTTTCCAATATACTAAAAATGAATTGAAATAAAGTCAAATCATACCTCGTTGGTGGCCTGTCAATAAAGTACACTTGCCATCCTATTTACTTCTTGTCACAACAAGTCAACTAGATCTTTGATCAAATCATCATGTATAAGCATACCACATCTAGTTAGCTCAAAACACAACCATTATAAGTCAGAATCATAGATCACATGCATAATTAAAAACTGAAATAAAACAATGATACTTATCTTTCAAATGGATCTTTGCTTCTACCTTTATTCTTTGTCCTTTCTGTATACACACTGAATCAATTGTCGAACCCGGAAAGCACCTAGTGCCTTCTCTTATATTTAATCATGTATACACATTGTTTTGGTTTTCCAAACTTAGAAAACACCTAGTTCCTTCTCTTCTCTTCAAGAAACAAGGGAATCCATAAACTAAACAGCCTCCTCCCTCAATATCAACAACAAGGGTATCCCAAGACTAAACCGTCTCAACCCTCAATATTAGTAACAAGGGAATCCAGAGTCTAAACTTTCTCAATCCTTAATATCAACAACCGGGGCATCCAAAGACTAAACAGCCTCAACCTTCAATATCAATAGCAAGGGAATCCATAGACTAAACCGCCTCAACCCTCAATATGAGCAACAAGGGCCCAAATAGTCCCATACATGTTTATCCCATCATATTGTACAACACATACACCTACACCTTATGTACAACACCATGCATAGACCTACACCCGGTGTAGAACAACACACATACACCTACACCCGGTGTACATCACAACACAATACAATACAAGATAATGAATACACATGTCATGACACAATGACTACAAAAAACCCATGACATTGTACCGTATATAAACAACACAACATATACACATGTACACAACAACACATGTGCACAACACCACTTGCACAATGTGTACACATCACCACAAGTGCACAACACCACTTGCATAACATGTGCACAACACCAACTGCATAATGTGTACACAACATGATATGTACATAGCACCACCTACACAACGTGTACACATCACCACATGTACACATTGTTGGGTGCAAATAAGGTGTCTTCTAGAACTCTTAAATGCCTCACATTAATTATCAACCTGGGTAAGTCTTTTTGTTTCAAGAGCGTACACAATATGTGCAAGTGATGTAAATCGTTGAATCTACAGAGAGTAATACTTTAAAATAACTTATTGATTTCAATACAAGAGTAAACGGATCAAACCATAAACTACCAACTTGTAACTTCAAGGAAGTTTACTTATTCAAACATCAAAACTCAATCTTAATCTAATTGCAATTACATCAATCGAGTGCACTGTAGCGATAACAGAGCTCTTTCAGCTGAATCTAGACTTATGCATAAAAGTGATAAACCTGATTTAATAAATAACACTCTATCTTTCAATTAATAGGAAGTGATTCTTATCGAATAATTAAATCAATCTATGACATTAAATAAATGAAACCAATAAACAGAAATAAGAACTAATGCAATGGATACACAAACACAATGCTGGTGAAAGTAAATCAATCGTAAAGCTACAAAACAGAGTAATTAAACATGTAGTAAAAGAAAGGTAAAAGTATAACACAGGGAACAACAGTGAAATCCACCAGTGACCGGGCCCAAGCTGCCAGTGATTACTGCTTGTTTACTTCAGACTATTGCGAATGAACAACAACACAAATTATATATTATTCATCAAATCCAAATGTCATTACAACACAATGTCTTCTTCAGAATAACATTATGTGTATTAAAATTACAACTGAGGTAAAAAGCAAAAGGTTTCATCCTCTATTCTATTCGTCTTTCCCCTCTTATAGTTAAAGAGGAAAAGAGATAAATGTGTTTCCTCAGGATCAGGAGATCCTAAGGAATTCGAAACCAAATACTATTATCAGACAATCTTTCATCTTGCGTTGATCCTCCTGATTTGCTTCTCGATTTGACCGCACAAGACATGCACTATTTTCTCTATTTAGCCTTTGTTGTTCAATAGTTTGAACAACAGTTGTTCCATTTGCTAATTTCTACATAAAAAGAAACGAAAGTTATTTTTGACAGCCAAATCGCATCAAAAGTAGTTTCATTCAGTTTCTATCAAAATCTTATCAAAACCTTATTACTTCATGGCACAAATGCATAAAAAGGAAGAAAAAGATAGTGTATTCGAGAGTACATTTATACCTGTTGCATGGCCCAACATACTCCCCTGCTTACCTTGTTTCATGTCCTCATGAACATAAATAGTTATTATGTAATGCAGTTAAAGAGTAAGCAAGAAATACTTTTTCTTTATCTAACCTAAAACCATGATTTTATATTAAATCTGCAAAGGCTATCCCTTCATGACCTTCAGGCAAATCATAATCAGAACGGTATCCTTCAGGTGGGTACCAAATAATAGGACTCCTAAATCGACATCATAGCCAATGTGGTCCTTCCCTCAAGATAATATTACCGTAAGTGACAAAATGGCCTGTGGCAGCTTTAAAATTCCTGTAATTAAACGGTTCTCTGTCCTTGACATTATTGGTTGAGACTGTCCATTCTATAAGTGCTGTAAAAACTCGATAGCAATTGCTTCGCTAGGGGTTTGAAGTCTGGTGAAATATGATATCCATCCTGCACGCACCAGAATTTCCCTGGCTCTGTCAGAAATCTCCAACACTAAGGGTTCTCGGCGAACTGATTTTCCACCCATAATGCTCGGATCTTCCAATATTCGCCCTACAATTTCAAAGATTAACACAGCAAAAAAATGCAGCAGAGAACAACAATTTCTTTGGTAAAAATGGAACAACAAGTGGACGTAACAACTAAATTCCATAATGTCAAGCGAAATGTCCATGATAATTAATAATATTACTTCTCGGACTATCATACTGCCACATGTCATTTGATCATGGGATATCATAGAAACATATCAAGTTCAATAAGTGGAATAAATATAGCGCATGCAAAGGCATAATGGAAACCCTTACCCCTCCTTAAAAAGAGAGGTCGCCTACAACTAAGTAGACAGGGAAAGGGCTGTTCTGACGACAAGGAAAGGGAGTGAATAGTACGGTAGTAAATGAAACAGAGTACGAATGTCAATGATAGGACGACAAGAGGTATGGTATAATGAGAGTGGAGTGTGTAAAGATAGTTGTGAATAAGAGATAGGATGCTTTGAATTGATTATAAGTTATGCAAGAAATAAAAGGACAAAATATGCCAAAAAGGTACTCTGCTGACGGTATTCTAGCCAAGAATGATATGATTGATCGAAAGACAATATCTCATGCATAAAGGTTCTAAATAGGGAAAAATTAAGGAAATAATTTCTCCGATAAAAGAAAGAATAAGAGGAGGGTATTATAGTGATAATTGATGATAAGATATAACTTCAATACCATAAGTAGAGCCTCTGCTGCCAACAGGCGTCCATAGGTTCGGCAGGGTTTCTTTTTAACCCATATGAGCCAGGATCCTCAATTTATAAATAGAGAATTCCAGTGTTGTTCTATAGGAGAGATCAGTGTGCTGGCATGGTAACCAAATAACCACACTGCCATTCACTGGGATGTAGCAAAAGTGATCAGGACGGCTCGTGATGAGACCTCCTGTTCCAAGGACAATTTGGCTATCCAATGGATCATAACCCTGGTGTGGTGGCCATAATGGGCATGTCACTTTGCTACAACCTTATGAACATGGTAGGTTGGCTCGTAATGAGACCCCCTATCCTCCATCTGAAAACAAAATTTTGTTGTTACTACACATTTGTATGATAAATAGAGGGAGGCTCAATACTCCTTAAGAGCAGGGATGGTGGAAGAAGTTGAATATGTCAATAGAAAAAATATACCCATAGTCTTATTTGTTATAGACAGAGAATATTATAACCAGGAAGGGTGGAACCAGCATGGTGTTAAGATGATCAATCAGTATCACAGAAAACGAAGCAGTAAAGTGGTATATAAATAAATGTGTCCCTTTTCTTGAAAAGAATCTATCATCGAGAAGTTGTCCTGTTAAAGATCATAACGTTAATGATGTTAACTCCCTTCAATAGAATTCATAAATTCTTGTCCTCATAAAAGTAGTGTACTTCATGCCATGAAAAGAAAACAAACTAAAAAACAAAATAAAAATGGGGCTGAGGTAAGCGAAGAGTAATCACACAAAAGAAAGAAATTTGTTGTTTAATTGGGTTGAACAATGACTGTTCAAAAGATTGAACATCAACTGTTCAATTAAATGGTAAACAAACAAAAATAAAAAGATGTGCTATTCACTAGATTGAACAATAGCTGTTCAATTAAATGAACAACAAAACACACAAAGAGAAAAGAAGTGATGTTCAATAGATTGAATAGCAGTTGTTCAATAGATTGAACAATAGCTGTTCAATAGATTGAACAACAGCTATTCAATTAAATGAACAACAAACACGCAAAACGAAAAGAAGTGTTGTTCAATAGATTGAATAGCAGTTGTTCAATTAAATGAACAACAAACACGCAAAACAAAAAGAAGTGTTGTTCAATAGATTGAACAGCAGCTGTTCAATTAAATGAACAACAAAACAACGTGAAGAAAGAAAGTGTTGTTCAATAGATTGAATAGTAGTTGTTCAATAAATTGAAAAACAAAACAACCAGAGAAAAATCAAATCAAATCAAATCAACAATCATATTTACATATTTTACAGTGAAGAAGTAAATTTTATAAAGATGAAGCTGCCTAAGGATTGCCTTCTGCAGCTAAAAATTGCATGGTGGGGTCCTCACATATCTGCTGATAGAAAGATTCTCTGGTAAGTTGTTTTTGGTAGAGGTGCACCCGATGCCCGTTTGCTTTAAAAGAAGAACCAGACCCATCGATAGTGGCCAGTGTAAGAGTGCCATTGTCGTGCACTTTCTTTATTTCATAGGGGCCTAACCACCTAGTCTGCAGTTTGCCAGGGAAGTCTTGAAACCTAGAATTTTCTTAATTAGGGCATCGTGCCATTTGGCTCTTTGTTGTTGAATGAGTGTAGTATGTTGTAGAGCTAGTAGCTGAATTTCATCTAATTTGTTCATCTGCTGTAATCTATTAACTTGGGCTTTAGGTAAATCTAGATCCACTTCCTAGGTTGTTCTTAGCGTTTGTATTTCAAATTCAATGGGAAAAATGGGTTCCTTACCAAATACCAGTTGATATGGAGAGTATCCAGTAGTGTTTCTCCAAGTTGTGCGATATGCCCACAAGGCCTCTTACAGCCAAGCAGTCCAGTCTCATCGATGTGATGAGATTGTCTTTGTTAGAATGGCTTCGATAACTTTGTTGGTGCTCTCCACCTGCCCATTCGCCTGCGGGTGATACAGAGAAGTAATTCGTGTGTGATGTGATGATTCTTCAGTGTAGCAGTGATCTTGTGACCCACGAATTGTGGCCCTCCATCAGTAATTACTTCTCTCGGTAAGCCATACCACACAAAAATTTCGAAAAGAAAATTAATAACAATTTCCTCTGTTGCTCTTGGTAACGATACTGCTTCCACCCACTTATTTACGTATTCTGTTGCAACCAATATATATGATTTCTGGTTGGATGATGGTTTGATGACCCAACGAAATGTAATGCCCAATGCTCAAAGGGTTCTATCACCAGCTGTGGATGCAGGGGCATTTCATCAGATTGGCCAGGCGGCCCTCCTTTGGCAACTATCACATGCCTGGACAAATTTCTTAGCGTCATTAAAAATAGTGGGCCAGTAGTAGCCCATCTATAGAATTTTATGTCCAGTTCTGCGATCTGCACAGTGTCCACCGCAAGGTCCATCATGACAAGCTTTTAAGATATCATAAATTTCATCTTCCCTGATTCACATGCGGATGTGCATATCGACTCCCGTGTGGAAAAGGTATCCTCCAATCCAGGAGAAACGAGTGCTACGCTGCACAATCAATTTCTTTTCTCTTGGTGTCATATGTTTGGGCAATTTTCTGACTACTAAGTAATTCACCAAATCCGCATACCATGGCATTTTTACGGCCACAGCAAACAAATGTTCATCTGGGAACTGATCCTCCACCGCCACTATATCATCTGTTCTTGGCACTTGGGAGAGGAAGTCTGCCACGAGGTTCTCCTTCCCTGTTCGATCCCTTATAGTTATGTCAAATTCCTACAAAAGTAGTAACCAGTGAGTCACTATTCCATTTGTAATGGGTTTATTGGCTAAGTATTTAATAGTAGAGTGATCAGTATACAAAACTACAAGGTATCCAGTTATATAGTGTCTAAATTTGTTGATAGCATAAATAAAATCTAGAAACTCCTTTTCTGTTACTGTGTAATTCAACTCAACAGGAGTTAAGTTTTTGCTAATATATAGTGTAGGGTTTCTTGTCTTCTTCTTGGCCAAGAACTGCTCCAATAGCTGTATCTGATCCATCTGATGAAATCTAGAAGGGTATATCCCAATTCGGGCCTCGTAAAACTGGTGTTGTTGATACTAACTGTTTCAAATATGTGAAGGCAATGTCACATTTATCAGTCCATATAAAATCAACATTTCTTGTCAAGGCATATAATGGTGTAGCAATTTGTGAAAAATTCTTTACAAATTTGCGATAATATCCAGCAAATCCCAGAAAACTACATACCTCTGTTTGAGTACAAGGAGTAGCTAATAAGAGGATTACCTGTATCTTTGCTGGATCTACCTGAATTCCAACTATTGAAATGTAATGACCTAGAATCAGGCCTTCTGTCATCATCATATGACATTTCTCATGACTTAAGCAAAGTCTAGTAGCAATACACCATTCTAGGACTTTCTCCAATGTCTGTAATGCCTGATCAAAGTCATCCCCATAGGGTGTAAAATCATCCACGTACACTTCCAATCCCTCATTTATCAAGTCTGCAAAAATACTGAGTATGGCTCTTTGGAATGTAGCAGGTGCATTGCACAATCCAAAAGGCAATACCCTGTAAGAAAATGTTCCCCAAGGGTAGGTGAAAGTAGTTTTATCCTGGCCTTCAAGGGCAATTTGAATTTGGTTGTAGCCACTGAAGCCATCCAGGAAAGAGAAGAACTTCTTTCCTTCCAGTGTATCTAGGACCTGGTCGATAAATGGAAGGAAAAAATGGTCTTTTTGCGTTGCTTTGTTGAGTTCTCTATAGTCAACACATATCCGCCATTTTCCATTCTTTTTGGGGACAAATACTAATGGAGAAACCCATTTACTGTCAGATATAGGATAAATAAAATTAAGATCTAACAATTTTTGAAGTTCTTCTTTCACAATATCCTTTAGATGAGGATTTAATCTACGTTGCACCTGTCGAATGGGTCTTGCATCTTTTTCAGTGTAGATGTGGTGCATGCATAATTGAGGGTCAATCCCTTTCATGTCTGGGTAATCCCATGCGAAATCCCCTTTGTATTTCCTAAGGACTTGGATGAGTCTTTGTTGCTGGTCATCACTCAAATTACTGTTAATATTCAGGATTTTCCCTGGCTCGATTTCAATAGGCTTGCTATTATACACAATGATTGTTGGTAGACCATGTCTCTCAAGGAATCTTCTTTGCTATCATTTTCAAGGGCTGCTTTAATCATGTGACATTTCAAATTAGAAACTACAACAGGGTGATTGATAAAGGTGTTAATGATATCATCTTCTGTTTGGTTTTTGAATTCAAGCGCATCTGCCACAGTCAACGGTGAACGAATATTTTCTGTTAAATATGTTATAGGTTGTTTCCTATTTTTTACAATGGTTAGGATTGGCTGAGAAGGAGGGTATAAAGCTAGATTCTTTACTTCGCTTCCTCTGGTTATGTTCATACTGCCTGTTCGGCAGCCTATGTAAGCATCAACTGTTGCTAGCCAAGGCCTTCCTAGTATTAAGGGATGTCCATCTAGCTAGTTTCTAGGGTTGATAATTAAGAAATCTGTCAGATATTCCCAAGTGTCCACAGAGACCATCACATCCTGTAATGTTCCTTCTGGCTTAATGACTGATCGGTTGGCAAGTTCCAGCAAGGTAGTGGTTGGTTCTAAGGCTGTGATGCCAAGAATTTCACAAGTTTCTATTGTGAGAATGTTGATGGCTACCCCTAAGTCGACTAAAGCATTGGGAAAAGAGCAGCCATTTATTTGGACTATGACAATGGGATTCCCAGGGTCTTCATATTTTACAGGTGTCTCTTTTCCTAGTAATAAATCAGACAAAGTTCCGACAACATGGACAGTTGGTGTTATTTTTGTTTTCCTCACAGACTTCTTTGCACACAATTCTTTAATGGTTTTAGCATATATCAGAATGTCTTGAATGGCTTGGAGGAGGGGTATTTTTATACAGAGATTTTTGAGTTCACCCAGAAGATCAAAGTCAAGATATTCAATAGGTCAAGGTATTATCAATCTTTCTGGGAATGGGGAGAAGTAATTATAATTTTCTCAGGATCTTTCTGCCTGACTGTATCTTCTCCCTGTTTTATTTGCTAGTTATCTACAGTCGAAGGCTTATCTGGATGTGTTTCTTTAACTTTAGGTTGCATATTTTTGTCCTCATCTGGAGCATTTACATGTCTAGATCTTAACTTAAGTTCATTACATTCTCTCATCTCAACTTCAGGGTCCAGACTCTCAATAATTTGTACTGACTGGATTGGTCTTTTGTTAATATTTGGAGTTGGTTGAGCTGGGAGTTGCGATCATATATTAGGTTGAGGATTTTGCTGCAATGTGTAAGGTGCTGGTAAGGTTGGTTGAGGCAGAGGAACTGTTCCCATAGGCTGGCTTGTGGATCATTGCCAATTCGGTTGCCAATTCTGATTCTGTGAGGTAGAAGGAGACCATTGAGAGGGATAGGGGTTGTTTTGCCAGAATGGTGGAGGGTAAGAGGGATTTGGCCAATTATTGTTTGGATTTGATTGGTTGGGCCATGATGGCATAGAAAATGCTTGAGGTGGCCAAGTAGAGAAAGGTGGCTGGTTCTGCCATGCTACCCCTGGATACTGCTGAGAATTAAATTGCGAGGAAGGAAAGAATGAAGAGGGTTCTGTAGGCATACCTATCGGACGTGCTTGCCATTGGCGGTGCTAGTACATCATATATACCAGTTTCGCTTCATCCTCTGCTTCCTTGAAAACTGCTTTTAATCCAGGAAGCGATGGACAACCTTCCGTAGCATGATCCTTAGTGCAAATGGCACATGTTTGTATCATATCTAGTGGACATTCTCTATGATTGTGTTTCTTTCTGCAATGTGGATAGAAAATGGCTAGGTTCTGTTCTGCTTCACCTGTTTTTGCTTGGCTTGCATGATGTCCAATTGTGTCGTCAGGGTCCCCAAGATATCAGTCTTGAAATCTTCCAGCAGGTTGTTGATTTCCACTCGTGTAATGCTTCCTTCTGAGGGTTTGCTGTCTCTGGTAATCGCATCACGCCCGGTTGGTTTCAGCCTTGTACTACCTCTGGAACACCTGATGCACAATTGTACAATATTGTCATAATCCTCTTGATAAATATCACCCTTCCCCATTAAATTTAATGTTTCTACCCATTGGTCTTTCATACCTTTGATCATCGTAGTTTTAAGAACTTCAGGAGGCAAATTTTCATAAGGAGATCTTTGCAGATTATATTGAAAATGTTCTACATATTCTTCAAGGGTCTCATTAGTCTTAGCTACCATTTGAAAAATTTCATCCTTCAGTTCTCTAGTTTGGAAAAAATCTTGGTATTTTTTTAGAAATGTTGTTTTCATTTGATCCCAGTCATTAATGGTACCTCCACCAAGCCCCATAAACCAACACAGAGCTGCTCCCTTCAGAGTAGAGGGGAACAACTTCAGTTTCTGGGGGTCGGTAGTGTAATCATATCCCCTACATAAAACATCGAATTTGAAAAGGAATGCATCAGGATCCTCTGAAGTTAACCCATGAAAGGTAGGAATATTGTGTAATGGTATAGCTTTCATGGGAGCATTGACAACTGTATCAACAATAGGGTATTGTAATGTGGAGGTCTGGGGCTATTGCGGATTATTAGCCATTTGGTAAAAAATATGCCAATATTCTTCAGGGATTTTTGGGGCTGAAGAACTATTCCTAGGGGAGTCAGAAGAGACTTTTAAAATGATTTTAATAGCACTAACTTGGTCCAGAATACTGGGTGTCCTCTATTCAACTACTACTTCAAGAGATTTGGGTTCTGATGAATCAATCTTCTCAGCGCTACCTATTTCTCCTTCTCCTTCATGGATATTGCAACAATTCCCTTCTTGTAAAGGGCTAAACTGCAAATTTTCAGTGTTCTGAAAAATCTGTTCAGACCCTTTAGCCTTGTTGTGAATCTCAGTGTTAGCTACAGATGGTGATCCCGCAGCCTAAAGGGTTACAGTAGGATTTCTTGTAGAAACAATTCGGGGTCCCACTTATGACTGAGACTCAGATTTCCTTATGATTTTGTCGATGAAGGTTGATCGTCCAAGGGGCACCGATCCCTTATATTTTTCAGATCTAGGCAGAGGAATTAAATCTTTTTCTACTCTTTTCTTCTTAGTCATTCACACAGAAATTCAAACATTTATTTCTACTTTAATTCCTGTGCAATTTTGCTGAAAAGCAAGCGAGGGAGCAAGAACTTCACTTACTCGTACGAGGGTTCTTACCTTCCATTTTTAATACCCAGTTCTTTCACAGCAAACAAATATCAAACATCTATTCCTACGCAATTGTGTTGAAAAGCAGGTAAGGGAGCAAGCACTTTACTTGTACGCAGGTTCTTACCTTCCGTTTTTAATACCCAGTTCTTTCACAGCACACAAACATAAAACACACATCACCTTCTGTGAAATGGAAACACTCTCCCCGACAACGGTGCCAAAATGTTGCACACAAATAAGGTGTCTTTTAGAAATGTTAAATGCCTCACATTAATTATCAACATGGGTAAGTCTTTTTGTTTCAAGAGTGTACACAATATGTGCAAGTGATGTAAATCGTTGAATCTACGAAGAGTAATACTTTAAAATAACTTATTGATTTCAATACAAGAGTAAACAGATCAAACCATAAACCACCAACTTGTTACTTCAAGGAAATTAACTTATTCAAACATCAAAACTCAATCATAATCAAAACCAAACTCAATCTTAATCTAATTGCAATTACATCAACTGAGTGCACTGTAGCGATAACAAAGCTCTTTCAGCTGAATCTAGACTTATGCATAAAAGTGATAAACCTGATTTAATAAATAACACTATGGCTTTCAATTAACAAGAAATGATTCTTATCGAATAATTAAATCAATCTATGACATTAAATAAATGAAACCAATCAACATAAATAAGAACTAATGCAATGGATACACAACTCAATACTGGTGAAAGTAAATCAATTGTAAGGCTACAAAATAGAGTAATTAGACTTGCAGTAAAACAAAGGTAAAAGTATAACACAGGGAACAACGGTGAAATCCACCAATGACCGGGCCCAAGCCGCGAGTGATTACTGCTTGTTTACTTCAAACTATTGCGAATGAACAACATCATGAATTATATATTATTCATCAAATCCAAATGTCATTACAGCACGATGTCTCCTTCAGAATAACATTCCGTGTATGAAAATTACAACTGAGGTAAAAAATGAAAGGTTTCATCCTCTATTCTATTCGTCTTTCCCCTCTTATAATCAAAGAGGAAAAGAGATAAATGTGATTCCTCAGGATCAGGAGATCCTGAGGAATTCACAACCAAATACTATTATCAGACAATCTTTCATCTTGCGTTGATCCTCCTGATTCGCTTCTCGATTTGACCGCACAAGGCATGCACTATTTTCTCTGTTTAGCCTTTGTTGTTCAATAGTTTGAACAAGAGTTGTTCCATTCGCTAATTTCTACATAAAAAGAAACGAATGTTAGTTTTGACAGCCAACTCACATCAAAAGCAGTTTCATTCAGTTTCTATCGAAATCTTATCAAAACCTTATTACATC
This sequence comes from Pinus tabuliformis, assembly GCA_031772625.1. Classification (NCBI taxonomy): domain Eukaryota; kingdom Viridiplantae; phylum Streptophyta; class Pinopsida; order Pinales; family Pinaceae; genus Pinus; species Pinus tabuliformis. The sequence continues at coordinate 955,154,767 of CM062807.1, forward strand.
ATGGCACAAATGCATAAAAAGGAAGAAAAAGATAGTGTAATCGAGAGTAAATTTATACTTGTTGCATGGCCCAACACACATCACCACATGTACACAACACCGCATGCACACAATATCACATGTACAACATGCACACAACACCACCTGCACAACGTATACATAGCACCACCTACACAATGTGTACACAACACCACATGCACACCACACCACATATACAACATGCACACAACACTACATATACAACATGTACACCACACCATATGTACACAACACCACATATAAAACATGTACATAGTATCATATACACAACATCACATATAAAACATATACACATCACCATATGTACACAACACCGCATATAAAACATGTACACATCACCATATGTATACAATATTGCATATGCAACGTGTACATAACACCAATACTACACATCTGGAGACCACACTGTATTTACCAAGCAAACTTTCCTCTAGTGTCTTTCCACTATCCATGCTTGTCCCAACATATTGCAGATCACACTACTTTCATTTTGTTGATGTATCATTCAGTTTTACCTTCCATAGCATAGGCATAGGCATACTATAAGCACATAATATCAAAGCTTACCAACACGATACTAACCTCATAGATCTATTAGGCTACTATCCCCACTTGATTCCTCATGATACCAGGAACCTCTTCATGTCATTCACCTGCATAAACAATCATTCCTCCACAAGCATGATACCTAACGACCTTGTCAGACAACGACATACATACATATACATATACATATACACACACACACACACACACACACATATATATATATATATATATATATATATATATATATATATATATATATATATATATATATATATCATTAGCATGTTCATCATCACAACAATATTACCAACATTCATAAGATCAAGGTTAAGAGAACTCCCTTTATTCGTGGACAACATGCAAAACCTTAAGAACAATGGTTCCCAAGATATCCAAGGCATCTAATGCATCAAATCCATTTACTTTACCTTTCTTGTTACCTTTCTCATAATTGTCTTGTCACCGTCTATTTACCCCAATGGACCCGACCAGCTCAACTGACTGTCATACTCTTGCCTTCAGCTACCCTTTACTCATGTACAAGGGCTTCATGTGGGTCTTTCATTACTTTTTGGGTTTCAATCAGCTCTCCTCGAGCTCCTTAACTTCCCTTTTCCCCAACCAATTTCCAAGACCCTCAAACAAAAAAGGCAATAACAAGGAACAAACAAGAAGAAAACCATAAAAAACCAATCGCATTACGACACCAAAAAAAAAGTGGCATGGCCATTCACTAGACATAACAAAATTTCAAAATCAAGTGTACACAAATCACAAAGCACCGAAAGAACAAAAATAGCAACAAAAACCATGACCCAACCCCATGGTTCCTAGTACCTCCAAGGGAAAGATCAAATTGAGCCTTCTTCAAGATTTCATGGTAGTCTCTTTTTCCATGCAATTCCCTGCATCATATCATCATAAACACATAACTATCTGTGCATAAATAAATATAAAATATACCAGTTACCTTACCTTGTTGTGCCAATCATGTTGCCTTGTAACATAACATGTACATATATCATTTCTCAAGAGACTCCAATTCCTTGATGAATCTAGTCATAACTCGAAATTCACTATTATTCCTACATCACACAATGTTAGCTTATGCCTTTATCCAATCCCTTACAAGATAAAAACTCAACCTCTTATCTCAAAAATCGTCTTAAGATAACAACTTGTTAAATACATGTTCATGAATTTAACACATATCCACATAATGTAAGACATAATCAAGGTTAAGAAGACTTTGGGTATTCATGCAAAGCACTCATTCATTTGGAATTGTGGTTTCCAAACATACCCAAAGGAATTCTCACCCAATCCCTTTCTTTTACCTTTTACCTTACTATAATTGAGTCGTATTAGGTGCTATCACATCACCCATCTCTTAGTTATATAGACAAATCCATTGTTACCTTGTCATGCTAATGCCAAGCATGTTTCCTAGCTTTTCATCATTATTTTTGATATAACATTTCCTCCTGAATACTTTAAAATATTTGATTGATGTTGTTTTCCTGTGCCACAGTTCATAAGGTGTCTTATCACAATTTCGTTTGAGATGTGCCTTACTAAGAATATGTACCGCTGTATGCACCGGTTCTGCCCAATAGGTTTGAGCAATGTTTCTTTCTTACATCATGGCTCTGGCTATTTGTTGAAAAAACATGTTTTGTCTCTTTGCGGCTCCATTTTGTTGCGTGTTTCTACAATAGTATATCATTTGTTTATCCCAAATTCATTACATAGGTTTGCAAACTCATCTGATGTAAATTCACCTCCTCTCTCTAACCTTATGCATTTGATCTTGCACCCTGTTTGATTTTCTGCCAATGCCTTAAATGTTTTAAATTTCTCAAATGCTTCTGACTTGTTTCTGATAAATGCCACCCAAGTCAATCTCGAATAGTCATCTATTACTAGAATGAAATATTGTTCTCCTCATGTTGCTTCTATTCTGCAAGGCCCGCAGAAATGCATATGAACTAGCTGCAGAGGCTTGCAACTTAATAGTTTATTTTTTACTTTGAATGATGGTTGTTTTTTTTTACCCATTTAGCATGACTTGTAGATAGTATTTTGAGGCTTATTTATTGTGGGTAGATCTCTCATTAATCCCTTCTTGTTGAGTTTGATAATGTGATCAAAGTTGAGATGCCCCAATATTATATGCCATAGCCATGATTCATCTTGTTTGCTAATGTAGCATTCTTCACTCTCTTCTTTCAATATATATATGTTATTTTCAATTCAAACTCCTTTAGCCAGAACCTTCCATGTATATGTTGACCTGATTTCGCAATATTGAGCTCTAAGGAGAAGATCACACACTTTGTCACACATCTAACATCGCAGTCTAGACTCATGTTTGTTTTAATGTTTGTGAATCCATTGTTTCTCATCTTAAAATTTCCCAGATCAGCTATTCTGACATAAACTATACAATTTATGGCTTTATGTACAATTTTTTTACAACAGTAACAATATCCATAAAAAAATATATGTACCTGGTAGTGAATATTGTTTGGGGATCTAACCATTTTGAACTTTGATAATCACGTCTCCTGAATAAGTGAGGTTTCTGATAGATTGTTGTTTGATTGTCCATTTATTTTGCCTTCTGTACTTTACTAACAATGTTCCTTTGCAGTTGTTCACTTCATGTTGAATTTTTGCTCATATTTTTGTTCTCAAATTGATGTGAGTTGTCATCCTCTCCCCTAGTAGCTTTTACAAAGGTGATTGTCCTTTTACCCTCTTCCTTAGATTTACTTGATTCTCCTTCATAGCCTAACCCAGTCTTTATGAGTGGATACCTCTAAGCTTTTAATATCACATCCAATTTTTCAAACCCTTTTATTTGTTGAATATTAATGTTTAGTTCAGTTTCAGCTAGCATTTTCTTTAAACATACCACGTCTTCCTCCAGTCTTTCACACTCTTGGTTTTTCTCTTTTATTTTCTTCTTTAAAATGTCTTCCACCTTCTTTGCTTCTTCAATTTCAACTTTCAACTTTATAATGTCTTCTGAATTTGATTCTTCCTTTACATATTTCAATAGGATCTCTTTCTGCATTCTATTCTTTAGTTTAAGCCTTTATATTTCATCTAGGGATCTTATTAACTCCCCCTCAAGGTCTACCTCACCTTCCTCTTCTTCTTCATATTCATGGGAATATTTTTCAAGTTCTTCCAAGGCCATCAACATGAATTCACTAGTTCCATCTTCACTAGAGGACTCATTAAAACTTTCAGATCCATTTTTATCTTCTTGAGCATAGAAATTTTTCTTTTGGAATTGTCTCTTTTTTTGCATTTCGTTAGATTTGTTCTTCTCTTTCCCTTTAGGCTGATTTTCCTCTTTCTTAAAAGGGAAAGTTGATGCATAATGTCCCACCCTTCCACAATTAAAATACTTAAATGGAAATTTTCCTTTATACTTATTTGTGCCTTTCTTCAACCTTCTGACAAATTTTGCTTCTTCTTCATCAGAACCTAAGCCTAACCACTCTTTTTCTTCCATGGGCTTGTCTGCCTTGAAAGTTGCATCTCTACTAGTTGCCTTCCCTTTTGGAATTCCCATCTCATATGTTGTCAAAGAGCCACGTAGTTTATCTCTCTTTAAAGTCTCAAAGTTTGTTGTTTCTTCTATATTTGAAACCTTAGGATTGAATTTATAAGGTAATGACCTCAAAATTTTCTGAACTATTACACTTTCGTTGATTGTTTCTCCTAGACCCAGCATGATATTTACAACTTCATCAACTCTTAAAAAGAATTTAGCTATATTTTCATCTTCATTCATTTTTAAGGTCTCAAATTGTGTTCTATATACTTGTAATTTGGCCATCTTCACCTTATTATCTCCTTCACGAATATTTTCTAATCTAACCTAGATATATTTAGCTATCTCACAATGAATTGCTTTGATAAATTCAGACTCACATATGCCACTAATAAGTGAATTCATCGCTTTTGCATTAGCTATAAAATTGAGTTTGGCATCTTTGTCACTAGTTGTTTCCTTTGGTTCTCCATACCCCATCATCACAAAATCCCAAACTTATATTCCTAGAGACATTAAATATGTCTTCATTCTTACTTTCCAGAAGGAATAGTTTGTACCAGTAAATAGAGGGGCCTTATTCGTTGACTATCCTTCTTGACTAGCCATTTTACTAACTTAGGACCTCCTTCTAGTTGTTAGACTACTACTGAAGGAACTTGGCTCTGATACCAATTGATATTTATGATTGGGAATTAATGAGAGGGTGGGGGAGTGAATCATTAATTCAAATTATTTAATTTTTCTCAACTTATTCTTCTTCTTATGCAGTTAATGTTTTATCTTTGTACTCAACTATTATTGAATACCTTTCGTAGGTGTTAAAGGAGAGAAATTTGTAGATTTATTTATCAAGAATTCAAAACATTCACTCAACATGCAAGAATAAATACATGAGGACACCAGATATAAGTGGAAACCCCTAAGGGAGAAAACCATGAATTTTAGGCTGAAAGTGATGTGAAGGAAAGTTGCTACTCCTTATTACATCAGATTTTTTTCTGTAGGCTCCAACCTACAAGAGGCTCCTACCTTAAAGGAAGCTCCAACTCCCACAAGTTTCTACAGGCTACAACCCATAAGAGGCTCCTACATCAATAGGCTATAACCTATTCCTTTTTCAAGCTACAACATAGAAGGGGGCAAAAATATCTCAATCACAACATGTTACAAATGTTGGTTACCTCATTTATAGTTCTGCTACTAGGTCTACCATTGCGCTGCTTTTCCTTTTCACTTTGCATCTCTTTCCTTGTCGCGCATCTACTTTCTTATGTAGATTCTTTTTCTTCAAAAAGGATCATTTTTCATTCTACATTGTATGTTTTATAAGCAAGGTAACTTGGTTGTTTGTATACTTTGCAAGAATATGAAATGAAGCATTGTCTCTTAGACTTCCAAAAATTTCTCACAGGCTTGTCTCTTCACTTTCAATTCTGAAAAATTATTTGTAATATAAAATAGAGGTGGACTAACAGCTCAATCAATAATAATTACAAGAGACAAATCATATTTGTATTATCTACATTTTCTATTCAAAGAAATATATGTATTTCATATTTTGTTTCATTATTTAATGTCCCGCATTAATTAGCCTTCACAATTGATTAGCATAGACTTTTCACTTCACATCACTTTCATCCTTCTTTAGTTCCAACCATTTAGAATTTAGCATTAAACATAAACATTCAACCTAAATCAACCTTTGAGCTACGTTCTCAACATACAAGAACATACACCAACATTCTGATTCACATAGCTGGTCCATTTCCATCAATGAAAACAATGCCAACAAGAGGCTCATACCTCCACCCTCAAAGTAACACCAGAATTCACCTCCTCCCCAGGAAGTCCAAAAATCACTGCCAAAGTCAAATCTACACCCAATTTCCAGTGCTACAATCATTGCACTTCTTGTTCCCTCAGTGAACATTTATTGACTCATTATTCCACGACACACTCCCAATGTGCATCTGATTGCATCTAGAAATGCTAATGACCAAAAAAAAAAATCGTCCCCTAACCTTCCTTCCTCTACTACATAGACCTTTAGGAAATATGGTCACCCCCTTATGTGTAGTCACTCACCTTCCAAGTTCCCCGACATCCCCTTTCCTGGGAAATCCATCACTTTGCAAGGTTTCCTCGCATCGGAAGGTCCAAATACCAAGGAATAATCATGCCTCAAAAACATCATAATTATTATAAGATACTCATGGAAATCAAATGGCACTATTGAGTATCACTGTCCAGCAATGGCCCTACTCCTGAAGTGCTTTACCAACATATTGTTCCTTGTTCCAATCCCTTTTACCGATACTGCTAATTCTTGTAGTCAATTTCAACAACGCAATGAGGCATTTTGCTTCTTACTTGTACCAAGCACATATTTTCCAATAAACTAAAAAGGAATTGAAATAAGTTCAAATCATACCTCGTTGGTGGCTAGTCAATAAATTACACTTTCAATCCTATTTACTTCTTGTTACAACAAGTCAACTAGATCTTTGATCAAATCATCATGTATAAACATGTCACATCTGGTTATCTCAAAACACAACCATTATAAGTCAGAATCATAGATCACATGCATAATTAAAAATTGAAATAAAACAATGATACTTATCTTTCAAATGGATCTTTGCTTGTACCTTTATTCTTTGTCCTTTCTGTATACACATTGAATCGATTGTCGAACGTGAAAAGCACCTAGTGACTTCTCTTCTCTTTAACCATGTATACACATTGTTTTGGTTTTCCAAACTCAGAAAACACCTAGTGCCGTCTCTTCTCTTCAAGAAACAAGGGAATCCATAAACTAAACAACCTCCTCTCTCAATATCAGTGATAAGGGTATCCCAAAACTAAACTGTCTCAACCCTCAATATCAGTAACAAGGGAATCCAGAGTCTAAACTTTCTCAATCCTTAATATCAACAAGAAGGGCATCCAAAGACTAAAAAACCTCAACCCTCAATATCAATAGCAAGGGAATCCATAGACTAAACCGTCATAACCCTCAATATCAACAACAAGGGCCCAGATAGTCCCATACATGTCTATCCCATCATATTGTACAACACATACACATACACAGTGTACAACACAACACACACACCTACACCTTATGTACAACACCATGCATACACCTACACCTGGTGTAGAACACCACACATACACCTACACCTAGTGTATATCACAACATATATACATGCATACAGTAAGATAATTAATACACATGTCGTGACACAACGACTACAAAAAACCTGTAACATTATAACACATATACACAACACAACATATACACATGTACACAACAGCACATGTGCACAACACCACTTGCACAATGTGTACACATCACCACATGTGCACAACACCACCTGCACAACGTGTACACAATACCAACTGCATAATGTGTGCACAACATGATATGTACATAGCACCACCTGCACAACGTGTACATATCACCATATGTACACAACACCACATGCACACCGCACCACATATACAACATGCACAAAACACCATATGTATATTCTCAAATCTGGAAATGACAATATTTTTTTGAAAACACAAATTTAGAGATTTCACAATTGCTGAAATTGCATAAATAAAACACACCAAAATTATGACAGCCACACTGAAAATAAAAAAGTGATTTTTGGTCAATGTGACCCTGAAAAAAACCCTGTACAACTCTTGGGGAAAACCAATTTGAGAGCTCTTCTTTATTTCTGAAAATTATTTTACACAGAAACTGAAGTACACAGTAAAAATTCCAGCAACCATAAATTACAACTTATCTCGATTTCTGTGCTTGAACTCCACCTCGAAAATCATGCCAATTAGCAAGCAACAAAAACAGATTTTTTTCTAGCAATAAAACAACATTAAATGTTGTATAGTTGCCTCGAAAAATGTACCCATAACTTGTTGTACGAACCATACAGATTTTAGCAGTACAACTGCCTCAAAATTCGTTCCCTTGCTGTTGTCCCTCTTCCTCGATTTCTGTGTTGTCCCTCTTTCATGATTTTTGTGCCTTTCTCCTGTTGTACGGTTTTGCCTTGGAATGCATGTCAATAAATTTTTCTGCCCAGATTTGCTGAAATGTCTTCTTGCTTCTCTCCTTTATTTCCTCACTGCTTAGAAATTTTCTCCTTGCTCTCTCTTCTCTTTCTCTCAAATGCTCATGAAAGAATGAATTGATTTTTTCCTCTTCTCTTCTCCTTTTATTCTCTAAATGAACTTTTGGGTTACCCTAAAATCTAATGGCTGAGATTCATTTACATCTAGGGATGAGAATAAATGTGTATTTAATTCTCACTTTATATTTTTTAACTCACCCACTTAAATAAAGACCCACTTAGCCTTTTATCTCCATAGTCACTTTTTCACTTTCTAATTCTTCATTGACTTTCATAAAGTCACATTTAAATTAGAATGTAACTTTACCACTTATAAAGTCACTTTTAAATTAGAATGTAACTTTACCACTTATAAAGTCACTTTTAAATTAGAATGTAACTTTACCAATTATAAAGTCACTTTTAAATTAAATTGACTTTACCACTTATAAAGTCACTTTAGGAGAAAAGTAAAAAATAAACTTGGACACTTTTCCCTAGGCCAAAGATCAAAGCCTTAGGGAACCACTTGTCCTCTAGTACCCAAATTTTAGCACTCCCTCTTAGCGAGGAAAGTGTTCCTCACCACTCCCATCTTGTCTTTGAAATAGACATGCTTGCCCTGTTGTAAGGATTTGGTGGAAATGTCTGCTACCTGTTCATTTGTGGAAATGTACTCAAGCTTGACAGCTCCCTTTTGGACATAGTCTCAAATGAAGTGATACTTGATCTCAATATGCTTTGACCTATCACGAAAAGCTAGATTCTCTGTGAGTTTTATGTAACTCTGATTATCACAGTAAATTATTGAAGGTCTTAATGCCTGACCAAATAGACCAAACAACATCTTGCAAAGCCATATGGCCTCACAACTAGCCAAACTAGCAGCCATGTACTCTGCCTCAGTTGAGCTCAATGCAAATGACTGTTGTTTTTGGTTGATCCATGACACAACTACCAAACCCAACCCAAAACAACACCCATAAGTACTCTTCCTATCTGAAGCACAACCTGCCCAATCTGAATCCATGTACCCTGCCAATCTCACTCCATCACCTTGTCTATAATCCAAACCAAAATACACAGTCCCCTGCAAGTAACGAAGAATGTGTTTTGCAGCCACCCAGTGCACTCTCTTGGGCTCACACATGAACTGACTCATAGTGTTAACTGCAAAACATATATCTAGTCGAGTGTTGACCAAATACATCAAACAACCAATCAGCTATTTGTATAGAGTAGGATCCACCAACTCGGAATCAGAAGCGTGAAGCTTCTTCTAGTTAGTGATCATAGGTGAAGACATGGGTTCACAGTCCTCCACGTGAAATCTACTAAGAATATCCACAATGTACTTCCCTTGACCCGGGAAGAAATTTCCCTCCTCCTCCCACACCTCCAATACTAGAAAATAATGCATCAAGCCGATATCATTCATCTCAAACTCTGAAGCAAGATCTCTCTTGCATCCCTTAATGTGTCTCTCTACACTAGTGATGATCAATTCATCAACATACAACAATAGAATGAGAGGCTCCTCACCCACCACAATGAAGTATAGGTTCTGATCAGCCTCACTCTTTGTGAAAACCAACTGCTGCAAGTATGTATCAATCCTAGAGTACCAAGCTCTAGGAGCTTGCTTCTGGTCATAGAGTGCCTTTTTCAATCTACATACATGGGACTCCTTCCCATGCACCTCAAAGCCCTCCAGCTTCTCAATATAAACCTCCTCCTGAATGAAGCAATTGAGAAATGCGATCTTCACATCCATATGGTGGATCTTCCAACCCATCTTGGCTGTAATTGATATAATGGAGTGAATAGATGTATACTGAGCTACGGGAGTGAAGGTCTCCTCATAATCAACTCCCTCTACCTGTGAGAACACTCTCACCACAAATCGAGCCTTGAACTTCTCAATGGTTCCATATGTAGCATGCTTTATCTTGTAGAGTCATCTGGAAGTAACAACTGATTTACCTTCAAGCCTCAACACTACCTCCCAAACATCATTCTTCATAATAGAATAATACTCCTCCATCATGGCCTCTCCCCAGACCTATTGATTGGCTGCCTCCTCATAACTAGAAGGCTCGGAGTCAACAATGCTTGTTACCAATGCCATGTAACTACAAAACTGCTCAGGTGGTTTACTCTCTAACCTGTCTCTTTGGCCCAACAAATGATGTGGCCTCGCGCAAGGTATCTTGAAGCCATTTGGTCTTCCTCTTCCCTGAGCATACTTCTCCCACTGGAGTGAAAGAATCCTCATCATTATCCGAAGCTCGAACTCGTGAAGGCCTGCCAACTGAACTCATGTTGGGCGCGGGATCCCCCAAGGGAAGTTTTTGGGCTTAAAGCCCAGATTTTGACCAAATCCAATGTAAAGACTCTACGTTTTGTGGGTGCGGAGTGCGAACTTGTAAATGAGTCATAGGGTTGTCCGCCCTCATTTTTGTAATGCAATGTTGGCTTTAGAGATCTACCCATGGTCCGTGGACCATGGGATTGTATAAATAGAGCGAGGCTCTAAGTTGTAAATAAGTAAGAGAAGTGGAAGCAATAGATGGAGAATTAAGTCTTATCTAAGTGTAGAGTCAAGTCTTTGGGTCATAGAGTAGGAGAAGGCTCTGTAGCTAAGTGCGGAGAGGCCTAGTAGTCCGCAGCTGAGTGTGCACGGCGAGTTGAATCTATAACTGTTGGAGAGTAATAAAAAGAAGTTTCATATCATTTCTCTGTATCCTTTTCCTGTTTTGTGCATTGAATGTATTGGGTATAAATTGCATTTCTACTGTTTATAGGATGCATGAACTTATATGATTATGCTGATTAAGTGAATATAAGATAATTTATCGATTTACGCGAAGGTAACTAACAATTATAAGAAGATAAGTAAGATATGTGGTGTAACTTGGGGAAATAGCACAAATCGTTGCTTTAGCAGCGTAAAAGCACCTCAGCTGCTGGTTAGGGCTACGCGAAGGTGAATATAATAGATCGTGAAGGCCTTAAAGGTCAAGATAGTGCGTGAAGTGACCTATGCGAAGGTATTCACAGTTGGACTAAACTGACCCCTTAGACAACTCAAGGATGAGGAAACTTGGTTCCAACATCCCCCCATACTGCTTCGAGTGAGACCTCAGTCTGCACTCTGCGGGTTATTGTCGAAAGGGCGAGTAGTGTAGGGATTTGTTTGGCTAATTAACTCCAAACCTGGGTCAGGCCCCTCAAGCCAAAAAATAGTTCCCTTTTCAGGACTGGAATCTACATAGAGATGTCTGATGTCATATCATTAGAATCCAACTAAGAAGGAAATTGATGGTTGGTTGGACAGAAGAATTCATGAGTTCACGGTGTAGGAGAACAGGAGCTCGCGACTGACAAAAGAATAGGGGTTAGACTGCTACCTAGACATAGAGATCCACGAATTTTTTTTCACATCTTTCCCTACTGCGTTGTACAAGTGGATCGCGAAGCTAGCAGATAGCCAAGGAAGGTGGAAACTCAACAATTCTATTGTGTGGACCCCAAAGTTGGTGCGCAGATTGAAAGCATCAGAGGATAAGATCGCGCACACTATTGATCACTGGCTCGATCAGATTATAGGAGGATTCATTACTGAGTTCATGGTAAATACTTTAGCTAGCTATAGCGAAGTAGAGCGATGCTTTCTCAAAGGATCGCGAGGTAAGTACGTAAAGTCTCTGAATACTTGGATTAAAATGTTATTGTGTGAAAATAGGGTTATGCAATTACCTTGACGACCGGAGCCACGCGAAGTGGAAAAACCTACAGAAACGAAGAAAGTAAGGGACCAAAGAATAGCCCTTTGATTTCACCTCCGCGAGGGGACGAGGAAGAGCTCGCGAAGGTCTCGCCACGAAGTGCGATCCATTTGATAAGGCAAAGGATTCCACGCATACCACCCCCACCCACACTGCCACTAGTTTCACCGCCTTCACCTCCATATTCACCCATACCACCTCCGCCACCACCGCGAGTCAATATGGCAAGCACGATAAAGTTGCATGTGTTCAAGGGAGTAGGAAATGAAGATCCATACCAGTTTTGGTTCATGATAAGAGCCGTATGGGAAGTGCAAGGAGTTATAGATGATAATATAAAGAAAGTGACACTGGTCAGCACTCTGCAGGATCACATGCTGACCTGGTATATTAAGCATTTTAATGACAATCTGAATGCGGGAATCACAGATATCCAAATTGCACTAAACAGAGAATTTAGCAGGCCGAAGTCAAAAGCGCAGTCGATCATTGGATTCAAAGAGATCACAATGCTACTAGGCGAGACTCCTTGGGAGCTGGATCAGAGACTGAAGTGTACGATTTGCGAAGCTAATATGACTTTGACGGATGGACAACACCACGAATGGTTTGTAGCATCGCTAATGCTGCATTTGAGGAACGCGTTGTCACAACAGAGGTTAATGACTTAGGAAGAGGCGTTGGAGAGCTCGATGAGGTTGCATGAAACCTCGATGCAAGATCCTAACTTGGGAGTTAAACAGATCCACCCGTAGTTGAAAAACTTAAGCCTTGAGATGCAGAGTCTGAAACAGGACAGGATAGCCTGACCAGAAGTGCGCGAAGAGGTGTGGTGCGTAAAATGCAAGGGTTAGGGTCATGAAAAAGACCACTGACTGGTGTTCGCAAATTACCTCATGGGAGGAGGACCGATGCCGTTAAGGCCGGAAGCACAAGTGGGACCTAGTGCGGCGCCTGCTTTGTGCTACGCGATTTTTCAAATAGGTGGAAAGCATGCTACGAACAACTGCCATTTTCTATAGAAGTATACACAAAATTCACAACAGTTGTTTTGTAATTTTTGTAGATCAATTGGGCACGATGAGCGCAATTGTAGAAGCCATGAGCTGATGATGGATAACACTCCCACCTATAGAGTTCAGGCTAAAACGTGACCCCTAGACCAGAGTGCAGGGATGGCACGAACCAGATTTCAGGGGCGCAGACGAGGCCGAGGTGGAGGAGGACCTGGAAGAGGTCGCGGACAACTGATATGATACAATTGCGGAGGGCCAAGACATTATGCTCGTGATTGTACAAATCCAACGCACCCATCATGTCTCTATTGTACCTTGTATGATTATGAGACAAAGGATTGTCCTACGGTGATAGCTAGGATACGCGACAAGGGAGCACTACCACCTCCCCCGACTCAGAACCTAAAGATGATGTCATATCCCTCTCATAAATAACTCAAGGTAAATCGATTAGTTATGAAATAGTAACTTTAAAAGTTACGCATCAGTTATAAAAACTGATTCTTGATATTCAAGAAACAAGATTGAGGATGAAATCAAAAAGGGGGAATCAGAGGGCGCTCGGGATTTTTGTTTTAGATCTTCATCCTATGCACGTCTTCTGGGAGAGGTGGCAGTGGTTTTTACTTATGAAGCATTAACCTGTTATTTTTTCTCCACCATCTTTTTGCATGTCTAGATGGCCGACCCAACCTTCTGGGTGCAGGTTGCTTATCTCCCTGCTCTGCTAGTTTAGAGGTTCAGGGATTGATCCTGTGCGAGGGACTATCAATGTCTTCATGGGCAAAGATTAACAGTGATAACATGATGAAGATCGAGGGCGCTGTTGTGGATAGCGGTGACGGCTCTTCTTTAAGTAATACTACCAAGAACAAGGGTTCTAGATGAATGAGAAATAGGGTCAAGAAGGAGCGTTGTTTTTGTTTTGAAAACAAAGACACCAGGCATGCCGAGAGTTATTCATGTCTCTGACACAGCTCTTTACTACCATAATTTTCTTAGTTTAGCTGATGGTGTTACCATGAATTCGCCCATCCACTGGCATGATGGGGCCAGGGGTTTCATGCTAGCCTGGCACACGAGTATAAATTCATGAGAGAATTCACTGTGCCTGCTGACTGCAATGTAGAGCCCATTTCTACTACCTATCAAGATGGGGTGCTGACTGTTATAGTTCCCAAGCTTCTTCCACCGGAACCGAAGAAACCTAAGACTATTGTAAGGCACGTGTTTTTACACCATTAGATAAGTAGCTGCATTCCTTATAGAGAAGAATAAGTTGTTTTTTGGATTGTTAGAAAATATTATGTTAATGCATGCAGTAAAAGATTGAATATTTTATATGTTTTCTTGGTAAAGAAAATATGTTAATGCATGCAGTAAAAGATTGAATATTTTATATGTTTTCTTGGTGAAGAAAACATGTTAATGCATGCCATAAAAGATTAAATATTTTATATGTTTTCTTGGTAAAGGAAACATGTTAATGCATGCAATAAAAGATTAAATATTTTATATGTTTTCTTGGTGAAGAAAACATGTTAATGCATGCAGTTAAAGATTGAATATTTTATATGTTTTCTTGGTGAAGAAAACATGTTAATGCATGCAGTAAAAGATGATTATTTTATATGTTTTCTTGGTAAAGAAAATATGTTAATGCATGCGGTAAAAGATGATTATTTTATATGTTTTCTTGGTAAAGAAAATATGTTAATGCATGCGGTAAAAGATTGAATATTTTATATGTTTTCTTGGTAAAGAAAGTATTTTAATGAATGCATATAAAAGAAATAGCAGTTAAGTTGGATTTTATTGAGAAGGGATATATGCTTTATTGCATTGGGATATTAGCTAATTTCGAAGTTTTTGTGAAATAGTTATGCATTGCATGCATGATAGAAATTGCTAATGATGTGCTTCTAGGCACATAGGTAATCATACTAACTTTCTTGAAGAAAGAGTATGTTTTATATACACATAAATATAGTTTCTTTTTAGGAAAAGAGTGCATTCTTCATGCATGAAAATAATGACCTTATGGGAGATCTCTTGAAAACAAAAATAAAGATTATTTCCTTAGAAGACACATATGAATAGTGTTCATAAAAGAACCAGAATCCATACTTGTTTCATGAAAAGAATATGTGCATTGAAGTAAGAGTAATTGTGTTAGGAATAACACAAGTTGCATGCACATAAGGGTAGCTATTGTGACTTTGGAAATATGATTTTGTGTGTACATAGAGAAAGTGACTATATTAACTTTCTTGAAAATAATAATCTCTTGAAAAGATTGTCATGTTAGATGAGATTGTGTCGGTTTCTTGATTTTAGTGCATAAAAGGTTAAGTTAACCATGTTATTGTTTCCTGAATTTTTATGCATAAAGATGGTATCTATAATAATTTCTTGAAAGGGAAGCATGAGGAACTTACTTATAGGAAGATAAAGAAATGGGGTTATAATGACTTCCTTTAAGAAAGAAGTATGTGATTTGTTACATGAAATGATGGTAGTATTCTAGTGAAGGGAATATGTGTTGCATATATTAAAGAAGGGCTATTATGATAAGCTAATGTATGCACAAAGAATAGTCATTGTGATATAAGAGTTATGTTCTTTGTATGATAGAGAAACTATGTTGAGTTCTCGAAAAATAACTATGTGAAAAGAACATATGTGCTTAAGCATAGAAACAACAGTTTATTACATGTATGAAGATATAACGATTGTGTTATACATGTTAGTAGAACTAATGAGTTAGATCTCTTAAAGAGAATTATGCATTAGTGTGAATAAACTTTGTGGAGGTAAAACAATATTTACTTGAGTATATGTACTAGTTAAATAGTATGTCATGCTTGCTCATGCATATGAGTAGATGTTAAAGAATCTCTTTTAGAGGTTGATTATTGATTCATTAATATGGTATCTAATCTTGTTGTCAAAGCTTGTTGACAAGAATATTGACAGGAAACAATGGAGGTTGGTGCCAAAGAAAAGTGATGTTTAACATTGTGGTAGGAAAAGGATTAATGGTCCATGCAGATGAGTTCGAGTTGCAGGATCGTCCATTGCTAGAACAATCATGCCACAAGGAATGATGCATGTGGCCGTATGTAAGAAAAGGGTTTCATGGAAAATGTATTAGCTTTTAGCTAGTTATGTGACAACTTAATGATAATTCATTGTAATGATTTTATAACAATGGTTAAGGGATGGAATCCCTTATAAGCCATTGAGTGAGGGGTGAAATCCCTCACGAGCGTTTAATAATAAGATTAAACATTTGCTGGTTTTCACCCTACGGGGTTTCCAGGGTATATTGGTGTTCAATGGTGTGATTTCCTTTTGTGTCAGTTTGATGATGATGAATCCTTGATGTTGATGGTTCTTTATTTGATGGCATAATCATAATGTCCAAGTATGAGATTAATTAATATGGTTAAGGAAATCATGAAATGGATGCAAGGATTCATGAGACAGTTTATGTTATTACACTACCATAGTGGTGGTTAATGGTTATGCAACTTACTGTCTTTTATTGCAATTTACTTGATGTACTAATGAACATTATATCTAATGGTTAATGAGGAATTGTGGAGTTGTGAATTGGATAATTACTTGTGGTTAATTTGTATAAAAAAATTCTAACTCCCTGCTTTTACATGCGAGGTTACCGGGGTATGTTACAGATGATGAGGTTTGAGCCATGCGAGGATGATCCAATTGTGAACATTGTGCTCCGAAGTGGAATCGTGATGGGAGATAATAAAGGCAAATAGCCCGAAGATAATACTTGGGTTCGCAAGGCTCTGACGAAAGAAGCAGAGTTTGATTTGGAGCGTGCTAAGGAAATCTTCATGGAAGCTAAGAAGAGCTTCACTGATGCCTCCACTTCAGAAAGCAAAGATAGACAAGAGCCAGAAATGGACCCGTCTATGCTTACGATGTTCCTGGAAACATGCATGAAGCTATTGTGCGACAGTAAGGTTGTAAAAGGATTGCAGGAACTCATTAACAGATGCGCTAGGACCGTGAAATGAGAACCACGCGTAGTCCGGAAGATTGGAAAATGCAAGACTAGGACAGGGAGAGAAATGAGGCTAACCACGCAGATTGGAGAATATGAGATGGACCAAGTAATTCTAGACTTAGGATCGGATGCGAACGTTCTGCCGAAATAGACATGGGAGCACATGGGGAGGCCTACGCTGCAATGGTCTCCTATCTAGTTGCGAATGGAAAACCAACAAAAGATAATACCTATGGGGAGATTGCAGGGAATCACCATGGATATTGAGGGAGAAAGTGTGCTAGCAGACTTTGAAGTAATAGAGATTTTTGATGACAACAATCCCTACCCTGTGCTCTTAGGACTTGATTGGGCCACTGACATGAACGGGGTGATTAATATGAAGAAGCGCAAGATGATTTTTGATAATAAGCCTCTGCGCGTAGTTATACCCTTGGACCCTGCTGAAGGATCATGCTATACAGAGCTGGTGCGTGACTATGAAAGTGACGATAATTTGGACTGTATCTACAAGAAAACTGTGCGAGAGCAAGCTTGGTTAAATCCCATAACAGACGAACGCATCTTGCGGGAGCGCGAAAGCTCCTGTACGTCGGATTCTGGTGAGGGGATAGAGCGATGGAAGAATTGGCTACATGAGGTAACCAAAATGAACTGTAATATGATGACAAGATCGCTACACTATGTATCGATAGAAGTTAGGGATCTACCTACTTATGATGGGTTAAGTGAGGTAGATACTTTCCTAGATAAATTTGAAAGGGAGGTGTCGAAAATGCAACGTTTGCAGGCCTTGAATTGGGTACTACACACTACGCCTGCAAGGTGGTGGGATACACACAAAGGGAGCTTTGAGGACTAGCGTGAATGTAGAAGAATGATGTGAACGAGGTTTGGGAAGCCTAGAGTGCAATTGATAGATAAATGCAATGGGCAAGATAAACCACGCGCACATCTAGCCAGGTGGATGCTGACATATGGAAAACAACCTATGTGGATGCACATGAACTTCACATTGGTAGATACGATCAATAAGCATGTGTTGGGGGCAGGGGTGGGGGAATTGCACAAACAGCTCCTCAAGTTGGAACGACAGAATGTGGAGAGAATGATCTCGTAGAAGGTTATCCATGCGGAAGTATTTAATGAGGTGTGACAAGCATTGAACAAGGTATGTAGTGCGCAGAGAAGTGATTGGGACCTGCTCGTATCGACAATTTTATGGGCTTATAGGAAAATGTGGAAGAAGCTGATGGGACTGGCGCCTTCTAGGCTGGCCTATGGAGTGAATGATGTAATGCCGATGGAGTATATCATGCCTACTACGCGCATAGCAGTGCCTGTGGATGTGAAGGATTGCGAAGCCTTGGAAGAAGGGATCGCAGAGTTGGAAGAACTCGAAGAAAAGTGCTTGAGACCTGATGAGGAGATTCGGCAGGGTGATCTTAGGCTCCAAGCACTCATGAATGAAAGAGTTCAAATGAGGGAGAAAAGTGCCATGGTGGAAGAAGAAGTCAAGAAGCTTGAGGAAGGAATAAAGGACTTTCTTGATAAGAAAACTATTGTGATAAAACAGGATGTGCACGATTACGTTGACAAATTTGGGGACTACCGCCGAGACTTCAGCTTGATGCCTTGGATTGGACCATATGTTATTAAGGAAACCTCGGATAAGGGCGGGATGCGGTTGGTGAAGTCAAATGGCAGACTCTTCCTAGGAAAAGTAACTAGTAGCGAAGTTAAATGACGAACTCTTCCCATCTGAGTAGCTGTAGGAATCACAGTCTTAGCACTCCAAGCAGTTGAAAGGAGGCACAGGACTATAAACTACACTGCCCGAAAACTGCGTGATGTCAGGGTTGCGTGTAGGAGCGAAGTGTCACAGGGTCCGCGACAACGCACGGGTAGTTGCGCTACCGCGCGGGTCGGCTGGAAAGTGACCGTTAAAGTCACTATTCATGATGTGATGCTTGGTTTGAGACCAAATGGAGCAGACGACAGGCATTTAAGGCAGGATTTATGGGCTAGATTTGGGAAATTCTGCCACCAAGGGAGCATTAATGGACCAGATTTGGGGGGAACGGTCAAATTCAAATTCAAAAAGCGTTATAAATTGCAAAGGGCTACCCAACAAACAACACTTGGCCATTTGAGAATTCAGTTATTGTGCACCCAAAGTTTTCTGAACCCCGACCTGTTAGAGTTGAACACATTGTTTGGGCACCTATCTGAATGGTTGAGAGGTTTCTACAAAAGCAAGATAGCAGCATCTAAAGAAGCCAATGAAATTGGATAGATGACAACTAAAGAGGCCGCGCAGGCCATGATTGTAGGAGATGCCCCTGAGAGCATCGGGATAGTCATGGAAATCCCTAAATCACCGCGCACGTCGAGACCCAAGAAAGATAAACAAGCCATGGTTCTGGTGCGCGTGTCCCCTCAAAACCCGCTGCAAACTAAACTAACCATGGAAGAAAAGGGGAAAGCGGTTAATCTGGAAAATGATGAGGAGGAGGAAGACCTTGAGGAAATCCTTATCGAAGAGGAGGAGGATGAATACATGGAGGTGGAAACCGATGGCGCGGACCCTCTAACCAAGCTGCCCACATATGCTCCTCCACTGAAGGGGAAGGCAAGGGTGCCCAAGGACCTAAATGAGAGCAAGAGCTCTCTACAGACTTCGCTGCTGCCCAAAGGTATTGTTTTTGAAGGAGTGCACTTGGGACGGGTACCGAGTCTAAAGTTTGAAGACTGGGATCCTGAGGACCACAAGAAGTTCCCACACTTTGCAACTGTGCAGCTCATGAAGCTGAAGAAAAACACTGCGTGGGGAGTCATAGAGTTGGAGCCACACAAATGGTTGCGTGGAGTAGAGAAAGCAGGGTTGTTGAACTTGCTCTGAGTGCCGCATTACCATTGCACCCTAGTAACTATCTTTGTCATTAAGCAGCTACTCTGCCTGGTGCATGATGGGTGTTTGTGGCTGGAGGAGCCCATCCCCATCACAGACCACCTGATTCATAGAATTACCCGACTTCCTTGCAAGGGGGAGGACCCGACGGATATCTCGGAGGGTAAGAGCAATGACTTGGCTATCGCGGAGGTTGGGAAGGCAAAATTCAAGCTGGAGAAAAAGAAGAGAGGGTACGTGAACTACAGTATCAACAATAAGGCAGTCAAAGTTGTGACCCAGATATTGGCTGGCAAGGTTATTCGGAAGTGCCACACGGATGAGGTGCCCATGCTGGTGGTTGCACTTGCCACGCAGTGTGCAGAGGGCGTCTAGTTTAACTGGTCAGAGTACTTGTGCAAGGAATTCCTGGAGAATTACTACGAGGCACAGGAATAGGGGAAGACCTTCCACTATGCATGTCTTCTACTGTCCATAGTGCTGGTAGCTTGGGAGTTGCCTGAGGACAGCCAGTTCCCCGCAATTGCGTGGAATCTTCTGGAGGCAGCGAAGAACACTTCGCTGTGGGCCACTAAAGATGTGCAAAGGATCCGAGGTAGTAAGATATTCTAGGTGTTCATGGAGATGAACATCAGAATGGGAATTAATCGCAAGCCGCAGTTATCGCCCACTGTCTACAATAGCCTACAAAGCTTCGCAGAGTTCAAGGCAGACTTCCATCATGTGTACATCAAGGCGCGTAAGGACCCCACAAAGAAGTGGAATGAACTATCATACCTGACCACAGACAATGTTATATTCGCCGTGCTTGAGTCATGGCTGTCGGATTGGCATGCTCCAGCCATCTCTGTGACGGAAACAAAAAAGTCTGCTGCACAACGTAAGAAGGAGGAGGCAAAACTGCGGATGCGCAGCTAGCATAGAAGAGAAGAAAAGAGGCAGTGGAAACAAAGGCACAGGAGGCATGAGACATCACGAAGGTAGTAGTAGAATAGCAGAAGGTAGCCACAAAACAACAACAGGCAACAGAGAAGGAGCACGAGGTCCATAAGTCGTCATTGCCCGTGGAAGAGCCCGCAACAGAGGAAGGTGGTGCAGACCTAGAAACATCATCTACACAGTTGAAGCGCCAACACCCGAGAGAGCAGGTGGGGTCGTGAAAGAAGTCGAAAGCTTCTAAGACTTCTTTTGACCTGATCACCCTCACCAAAGGAGATCTCCATGATATAGGGGAGACGGTGCGCGACGTCACCGCGAAGGCCCTTCAGCAACTCGCAGAGGAGAATCAGATTGTGTTGGGGGCCTTTTGAGCACAGATACAGGAGTTGCAGGTGCGCACTCCTCAGGCTGGTACTCTCTCACCCAGCCTTGCAGTAGGAACGACCACAGCGAAGGAAATTTTGCGCACTCGCATGACCAACACCATAGTGCTGCCAGAGGGGGCACTGGTTACAGAGAATTAGGCCAACAGGCCTATGGTCAGTGCATTGAAGGGAGTAGGGATCAACATTGCGGCGTTCCCTTGGGAGACACTCTATGTCCTGCATGATGGAGTGATTCCAGAACTACAGGCTAGGGAGGTTTGTGTACTACAGTTGTTGAGCGAGCAGAAAATTAATATGGAACAACTGAGCCTGCAACGCGATGAGGTAGTGGCACAAAACCAGAAGATGGTGCAGGTGGTTGAGGAGGCCTACCAGATGGTCCTTGAGTTGGCCATCCCAGCAGAGGCACTAGCAGAGGCATGCATCCATAGGTTAGTATCAGGGGTGTGCGAGGCACGAGAA
The DNA here is from genome assembly GCA_031772625.1 of Pinus tabuliformis. Classification (NCBI taxonomy): domain Eukaryota; kingdom Viridiplantae; phylum Streptophyta; class Pinopsida; order Pinales; family Pinaceae; genus Pinus; species Pinus tabuliformis. Next base: position 955,176,591 of record CM062807.1, read on the forward strand.
GAGATGGCTAAGGTTCAGTTGGATCTGAATCTTCAGATAACAGAGCTACGTTTGAAGGCGCAACCTTCAACTCCTCTAGAGGTGAGGGAACAGCATGCCAACGCCATTACATCGAGGATGGAGGAGATCAACAGTGCAGTGAAGGACTGCACCAAAATGTTGGAAGAGTCGTTCGAGGTCCTCACCACTCTGCAGGAGGACCTGAACATACAATGCTTAGAAACAGAGGCACATGAGCTACAACAAAAATATGATGATATAAAAGGGATTGCGCAGACGGTGGCCCTTACATAGAGGCTCGCACGGATGCAACAGGCCAAAGTGCTTAAGGAGAAGGTACACGCAGCGTGACATAAGGAAGCGATTTTGAAGGCATGCGTACAACCTTGGATTGATGAGACATTTGTCATCACAGCCTCGATCGAACCCAAGCTCACGCAGATGCAGGGAACACACAAGTAGATACAAGGAAGCAGTTCAGATACAACAGTCTCTGAACAGCGTGTGTAGGAGATACAGTAGGCATCTACTCAGTGCGTTGTCGATCTTGCAGCAGTTCAGACAGAGTTGGGAGGTCTCCATGCAAAGATCTATGCACCAATAGAGTGACCCGAGGGCGAGTCACGATGTTTGTGTTGGGGGCCTGTTGGGCACGATATCCCCCAAGGGAAGTTTTAGGGCTTAAAGCCTAGATTTTGACCAAATCCGATGTAAAGACTCAGTGTTTTATGGGCGCAGAGCGCGAACTTGTAAATGAGTCATAGGGTTGTCTGCCCTCATGTTTATAATGCAATGTCGGCTTTAGAGATCTACCCATGGTCCACGAACCATGGGATTGTATAAATAGAGCGAGGCTCTAAGTTGTAAATAAGTAAGAGAACTGGAAGCAATAGATGGAGAATTAAGTCTTATCTAAGTGTAGAGTTGAGTCTTTGGGTCGTAGAGTAGGAGAAGGCTTTGTAGCTGAGTGCACAGAGGCCTAGTAGTCTGCAGCTGAGTGCGCAGACCCCTGTAGCTAAGTGCGTAGGGCGAGTCGAGTCTGTAACCATTGGAGAGTAATAAAAACAAGTTTCATATCATTTCTATGTATCTTTTTCCTATTTTGTGCATTGAATGTATTGGGTATAAATTGCATTTCTGCTATTTATAAGATGCACGAACTTATATGATTATGTTGATTAAGTGAATATAAGATAAGGTATCAGTTTACATGAAGGTAACTAACAATTATAAGAAGATAAGTAAGATCTGTGGTGTAACTTGGGGAAAGCACCTCAGCCCCTAGTTAGGGATGCACGAAGGTGATTATAATAGATCGCGAACGCCTCATAGGTCAGGATAGTTCGTGAAGTGACCTATGCGAAGGTATTTACAGTTGGACTAAACCAACCCCTCAGACATCTCAAGGGTGCGGAAACTTGGTTCCAGTGTCCCCCCATACTGCTTCAGGTGAGACCTTTGTCCGCACTCGTGGGTTGTTGCCGAAAGGGACAGTAGTGTAGGGATTTGTTTGGCTAATTAACTCTGAACCTATGTCAGGCCCCCTCAAGCCAACACCTCATGCCTGAATATATGCCTATAGATGTTGAAGTGTCGTGCGAACTGTTCATTAGTGGACTACCCTATGAACTACTCTACGGATTGCCCTACATGCTGCCCGAGGAACCACCAACATGACTCTGAGAGCCACTGCTCACTGATGAACTTGATACTGTAATCGATGTACCTCCTGATCCCTGACCACTGGATCCCTGTGACTGACTTAGCTACTCCTGAGGGTCTGGTGGCTCTGGATACTCTAACTCCTATGACCTCCTGAAATCTCTCTCCTCCTCAAACTTCACATCCCGCCTGACAACCATTTTCCTCTGCGCAGGAATATAAATCCGATAAGATTTTGACGTCTCACTATAACCCACAAAGATGCCCTTATCTGTAGTGGGCTCTAGCATGGTCTTGTTCTCCTTGGGGACAAAGGAATATGTAAGGCACTCGAAGATACGAAAGTTCCCAACATCAGGCTTCCTTCCAGAAAAATCCTCCTCTAGAGTCACATTCCCCAAGGCACGATGTGGACTCCTATTTTGTAAGTACACAACAGTGTTGCAGGCCTCTGCCCACAAAAATAAAGGTAACCCCTGATCATGAAGCATGGCTTTGACAACCCCTGCAATGGATCTATTCTTCCTCTCTGCAACCCCATTCTTGCTCGAGGTAGTAAGGAACTGTGAACTCCCTCCTAATGCTTGCCTCCGCACAAAAATCAACAAACTCACCAAGGGTATACTCCCCTCCATTTTCTGACCTGAGGACCTTGATCTTCCTACCTTTCTGGGTCTCCACAAGCTCTTTGAAATCTTGAAATCGCTTGAAGACCTCACTCTTGGTCTTCAAGAAATAAATCCAGGTCTTCTTGGAGTGGTCATCAATGAATAAAACATAGTACTCATAGCCACGCAAGGATACATGAGGCATCCTATCACTCACATCAGTATGAATCAAGTCAAGGATCCCGGTCACTCTATTGTCACTACTGGGGAAAGGGGATCTGGAAAATTTCACCATAGCACATCCTTTGCATACATCAAGGTGATTAGAACTGAAATCTGGCACACCAGTGGTGCTCTCCCGCAATGTACTCAAGGCCCAATGATACATGTGCCCCATCCTATGGTGCCAAATCTCACACCAATCTGAACTACTAGATCTGTTGTTGGTCTTGTCTTGGGTGCTGCTACTCAATTCCATCAGGGGCTGGAATGAGAACTTGTACACCTTGGCATGGCGCACACTAATCTCTACAATTGAAGAAGCTAGAGTTCCCCTAGGATATATAAGCACCTACCCTCTCCTGAACAACACATTGTACCCTCTGTCCTCAAAAGCTGAGGCATATATCAAGTTCTTCTTCATTCTAGGCACATATAGAACATATGACACTTTCAAGGGAGGTTTAGGTCCCCTATCAAATGTCAATGTCCCCACACTAACTGCTCTAACAATGTTGTCATCACCAAGTACTACCTCCATATCAGTATCACCCTCTTAAATCTCTGAGAAGTACTCTCTGACTCTTGTCAAGTGGAGGGAAACGCCACTATCAACATACCAAATGCTAGAAGATTCTCTACTAGTAGTGGGAAATGCACACTCCCTCTGAACCTGTATGGCAGGTGATCCTGCACTAGTGGCTCACAAGCTATGAACCCAAACTCCCGATCAAATCTCTCTGAGAAGCTCTCTATCTCTGTAGAAGATGCCATGGGTTTGTCTTTCCCTCTCTTGTTCTTCTTCTTCAGACACACAACAACATAGTGTCCCAACTTTTGACAATTCCAACATTTGACTTTGGAATAGTCCTTCTCCTTGTTCTGTTGCTTTCCTTTACCTTTGCCTTTGCCTCCACTGTTGGAAGCTTAATTCTTTGCTCTACCCTTCCTGCCTCTTGCTAACAATGCCACATTTTCATCCTCCTCCACCTGTTTGGCTGCCCCAAGATGGTTCTTTATGATCGCATTCTAAATGTAATGATCCCACAACCTCTCCCAATCAAGAAGGTTTTCCTGTGCAACAATTTCATCTACAAAATTCTCCCAAGCGTTGGGAAGACCATTCAAGGCAATCCTCTCCAACTCAGTGGGCGCAATGATCTCACCTACGGCTTCCAACTCATCTCTCACTGAAGTGATCTTTGTGAGGTATGTTGTATCACTATCAATCTTAGCTATTTTAGTGGCCTTTACTTTCTCCTTTAGGACAATTTTTCTGTTTTCATTTGAGCTCTGGTAAAGACTGGTCAAGGTTGTCCACATCTCATGTGCATCAGTCTTTCCTCTCTCATGAGGAATGACATGGTCTTTGATTCCTTCCAAAATCAATCTTTTTGACTTAGCATTATTTTTGTTAAACTCTCCCAAATGTACAGGGTGAGCAAGTACTACTACTGGGTTCTGTGTGGTATTTACCATAATGCCCCGAAATTTTGCTTCCTCAAAGATGCTCTAGATTCTCTCCTTCCATGCACTATAGTTGTTCTACCCATCCAACTTGTCTTCAACTGTCAAATGCAAAGATATGTTTCACTGTCCTACCAAACTGAAATTTCTAAATCTGTGGTAAAGGTTTCTATTTTCTATGTAAAAATCAGCTTGCTGTAATTTTCACTTTGTTGTCCCAAACTGCACTTTTCATCCAACCAAGCTCTGATACCATGAAGAAATTTCAACCCCCACTCCGCTATCAGTTTTCCTTATCACTCCATGCATTTAGTTTTAAATCCAAGCATGATAAAAATTCTAAAATATGGAAATGACAATATTTTTCTAAAAACACAAATTTAGAGATTTCACAACTGCTGAAATTGCAGAAATAAAACACAGCAAAATTATGACAGCCACGCATAGAAAATAACACAGTGATGTTTGGTCAATGTGACCCTGGAAAAACCCCCGAAAACTCTTGGGGAAAACCAGTTTGAGAGTTCTTCTTTATTTCTGAAAATGCTTTTACAAAGAAACTGAAATACACAGTAAAAATTCCAACAACCAGAAATTACAACTTATCTCGATTTCTGTGCTTGAACTCCACCTCGAAAATCGTGTCAATCAAAAAACAGCCAAAACAAATTTTTTTATAGCAATAAAACAACATTAAATGTTGTACGACTGCCTCAAAAAACGTGCCCAGAACTTGTTGTACAGACCGTATAGATTTCAGCAGTACGGTTGCCTCAAAATTCATGCCCAAATCTACCTCGAAATTCATGCGCTTGTTGTTGTCCCTCTTCCTCGATTTCTGTGCCTTTCTCCTATTGTACGGTTTTACCTTAAAATGCGTGCCAATAAATGTTGCTGCCCAGATTTGCTAAAACGTCTTCTTGCTGCTCTTCTTCACATCCTCACTGCTCAGAAATTTTCTCCTTGCTCTCTCTTCTCTTTCTCTCAAATGCTCATGAAAGAATGAATTGATCTTTTCCTCTTCTCTTGTCCTTTTATTCTTTAAATGACCTTTTGGGCTACCCTAAGATCTAATGGCTGAGATTCATTTAGATCTAGGGATGAGAATAAACGTGCATTTAATTCTCACTTTCTATTTTTTAACTCACCCACTTAAATAAAGACCCACTTAGCCTTTTATTTCCTTAGCCACTTTCTAATTCTTCATTGAGTTTAATAAATTCACCTTTAAATTAGAATGTAACTTTACCACTTATAAAGTCACTTTTAAATTAAATTGACTTTACCACTTATAAAGTCACTTTAGGAGAAAAATAAAAAATAAATTTGGACACTACTTCTCCTCTGGTACCCAAATTTTAACAATATGTACACAACACCACATATACAACATGTACATATCATCATATGTACACAAGACCACATATGAAACATGTACACATCACCATATGTACACAACACCGCATATAAAATATGTACACATCACCATGTGTATACAATATTGCATATGCAATGTTTTCACGACACCAGTACTACACATATGGAGACCACACTGTATTTACCAAGCAAACTTGTCTCTAGTGTCTTTCCACTATCCATGCTTGTCCCAACATATTTCAGATCACACTACATTCATTTTGCTGACGTATCCTTCAGTGTTACATGTCATAGCATAAGCATAGGCATAGTATAAGCACATAATGTCAAAGCTTCTCAACACGATACTAGCCTCATAGATATGTTAAGCTATTATTCCCACTTGATTCCTCATGATACCAGGAACCTCTTCATGCCATTCACCTGCATAAACAAATCATTCCTCCACAACCATGATCCCTAACGACCCTGTCAGACGATGACATACACACACGCATACACACACAGATATATATATATATATAGACATCAACATAAAATAATCATCATTTCTGATGATGCAGTCAAACAATGACACACACACACAGACACACACACACACACACACACACACATATATATAATCATTAGCATATTCATCATCACAACAATATTACCAACGTTCATAAAATCAAGGTTAAGAGACCTCCATTTATTTGTGCACAACATGCACAACGTTAAGAACAATGATTCCCAAGATATCCAAGGCATCTAATGCATCAAATCCATTTACTTTACCTTTCTTGTTACCATTCTCATAAGTGTCTTGTCGTCATCCATTTACCCCATTGGACCCAACCATCTCAACCGACTGGCATACTTTTACCTTCAGCTACCCTTTAGTCATGCACAAGGGATTCATGTGGATCTTTCATTACTTTTTGGGTTTCATTCAGCTCTTCCTGAGCTCCTTGACTTCCCTTTTCCCCATCCAATTCCCAACACCCTCAAACAAAAAGGCAAGAACATGGAACAAACAAGAAGAAAACCATAAAAAAACCAATCGCATTACAACACAAAAAGCAAAGTGTCATGGCCATGCACCAGACATAACAAAATTGAAAAATCAAGTGTAGACAAATCACAAAGCATCGAAAGGAAAAAAATAGCAACAAAAACCATGACTTAACCCCATGGTTCCTAGTACCTCCAAGGGAAAGATCAACTTGAGCCTTCTTCAAGATTTCATGGTAGTCTCTTTTTCCATGCAATTCCCTGCATCATATCGTCATAAACACATAACTATCGGTCCATAAATAAATATACAATATACCAGTTACCTTACCTTGTTGTGCCAAGCATGTTGCCTTGTAACATAACATTTACATATATCATTTCTCAAGAGACTCCAATTCCTTGACAAATCTAGCCATAACTCGAAATTCACTATTATGCCTACATCACACAACGTTAGCTTATGCCTTTATCCAATCCCTTACAAGATTAAAACTCAACCTCTTATCTCAAAAATCGATCTTAAGATAACAACCTGTCAAATACATGTTCATGAACTTAACACATATCCACATAATGTAAGACATAATCAAGGTTAAGAGGACTTTAGGTATTCATGCAAAGCACTCATTCATTTGGAATTGTGGTTTCCAAACATACCCAAATGAATTCTCACCCAATCCCTTTCTTTTACCTTTTACCTTGCTATAATTGAGTCATATTAGGTGTTATTACATCACCCAACTCTTAGTTATATAGAAAAATCAATTGTTAGCTTGTCATGCTAATGCCAAGCATGTTTCCCTGCAACTATTCACACATGTCAGTCACATATTCCAAAGAACATGAAATCATTTCTATTAATTTGAAATCAACCTCTAGCAATACTAATAACCATGTCATAATCAATAGTCAACTCACAGTCATTAGACATAGTACTACACCTAGAACCCACTTGTACACAAGTGCATATCAGTTGTCTCAGCACATTTTTTGTTAGAATAATCGTCTTAAAACAAGATCTTTCCTTAATGCAATATTATAAACACATACTCATATCATGCAATTAATCAAACATTCATACAACCTATAAACATACCATGTTAGATAAACTAAATAGACGACATAATGAAACTCATAGCTCAATGTATCTTAGGGGAGGCTATCACATAGGCACAAGTTAGTAGATATTAGTATGACACAATGTCCCAAATATATCGACTCATACCTGAATATCATAACCATAACCATTTGCACATGCTAATCTAGATTAGCACAATACATATAACATCAAGATCTCAACTACAAAGACCATAACCATCATTCATATGACCGCACTGATCAAAAAGCATCTATCATGGATGTAACCATAACAACAATAGAATGACAAGCATGTATATAGCCATAATGTGTATAACAAATATTAACCATGATACTTGCATGCCAACATATGATACTTGTTTGAAGATCTGATTTCAACTCAAGGTTCAGTGTTGCAACCTTGCTCTAATGATCTGCATCTCCTGCTCTGACTCAGCCAACATATTAGCATCATAATGTACCAACATAATCATGATGAGACAAACTACATAATGACCACCATGATGCATGTCTTGCCTATTATGCATGCATAACCATATATATCTATCCCATCTAGTCCGAGTGTTTGAACCATGCTCTGATACCACCCTATGGTATCGAATATCACCCAAGAATGAAACCTACTATGATACTACCTTGTAACCAACCCTCCCACATTTACCTAATTGCACTAAGTTTCTAGGGTAAACATGATATGAGGAGTTACTCTTACATGAACCAACCTACAAGCTTCACTTATGGACGTGAGGCCAACAACTGAAACTTACTGAACACAGTCTGACATCCTACATGGCTTACGAGACACTCAGGAGCCAAAGGACCACCTTAGGTGACCAAACCCAGAGCTAAATTCCCTTTTCAGTGACTTGGGTCCACAACCAAATGCATGACAAGATATTAATGCAGTTTTTGGCCTCCAACCACATGGATAAGCTTGTAAGGGTGTGATTATGGCCCAAAACTTCTAGTTCAGAGGGTGTAGTCCTCGATTTTGAGCCACCATTTCAAGCTAGCCTTCATACCACTACCTAGAACTCAATGTAACTTTCTAGAATGATAAACAATATCAAGTTAAAGTAATTCATATAAAACTTGATCAAGGACTTGACCTAACCAGGCTTAACCATGACAATCAATTCGCAAAATATATGGTGAACGTGTAATCTACAGGTCATGAATTCATATCTGAACATAGGAGTATGAAACTTATCTGAGATTCACCAAGAAGGTCTAATGCCCTCTCTTAATAGTTGCAATAACATTTGTGAGCTCATGCATCCATTAACCATTCATCTACTAATCAAATTATATCGAGATCCATAGCTAAAATCTATTATGGAACCATGCTTATAACCATCATATAACCATAATAATAACCATGATAGAAAAACCATCAAAGCCACATAACAACAAGTACAAGTCCTCATAAATTACAATAGGAAAAGAGATATTAATAACATATTCAAAAGGCAACCAAGTTAAGGACTTCCACGTACCACCCAACCGTAGATTGGATTGAACCAAATCTTTATTTTAGCCAATCACCCCTGTGCTATATTCTGAGCATGAATGTGGGATATGAAGACATAAAGAAACAGGGCCTCCTAAATATTAAACCACCTCCACCCTCAGGCTATCAGGATTCTTCCAAAACAGGTCAAGAGATCACTAAGCCCAAAACAAGATTGGATTCCTCAGAGTTTCTTCATCAATAACTTGAGGAATTTTCCTGTCTCCACCCACCTGTCGAGGGCTTCCTAGAGATCAAACCACCTCCACCCCAACCCTTGAGAATTTTCCTGATACCACCTCACCCGGTTCTAGAACCTTCCAACAATCCAAAGCTCACCAAACAAAATAATCTCATCACACCATGGCTATCAAAAAATTGAAAGGCATGACTAAAACCACTATTAAACTAGGAAAAACCATTCCAATGATAGTAAAAGGACCAAATATGAAAATGCATGTACCATGCATTCAAAACTAGCTAGGAAATCACACATGCAACCTGTTACCTACAAATCTTCTTGTTAAAGTTGCTTGAACCAACCTTCCTTGCGTGTCATTTCTTTCCTTGTCCTTCCTTTACCTTCCTTGTCCTTCCATTGTATTCCTTTTCTTTCTTGTTTTCTTTCTCCTCTTGGTGCTCTTCTCTCTCTGAAACTAGTTCCAAAACCAAACTGGCAAAAAGCTATGAACTGATCCTCAAATGCCTTTTTATCATTGAGGCCACTATTTTCTTCAATTTCCTCTATTTTCCTTGATTTTTCCTCTCATGCAAATATGTGACCCTTCATATCCCTTTTCTCATATTTCCCTTTATTTTTCATAAATAAATGCCAATTAATGCCTATTTTCATTTACCAATGCCTTTTCCAATTTTCTTAGCCATAATAAATCAAAAGTGACACCCACTAGGATTCTTTTCCCACCATTCAGCTTGGAAGACATGCCCCATGACCTTGGTCTTATATATTTCTACATGGAAAATTAACCAGGGGTTTTTACAACAAAGAAGGATGACCCATGGCCCATGATTTATTACAGTGAACAAATCCTCTCTATGTGATCTATATCTTATCCCTCTTGACTATTTTTGCTCATATATTTAATAAATGGACTCAAAAGAAATGGAACACTTTTCCCTCCTAGTGGCTCAATTATAACACAACCCAATAACCTACTATTGGTTAGGTTTGACTACCTCAACTCTTAACCAAAGTTACAATATAGATTATTATATATTCTTCTTTATCATAATCACATGGCTAGCCTCTTTTCCATGAATAATGGGAGTTGACATAACATCCTCTGAAATTATGGTGGTGAAAACAAGAAGGCCAACTTTTGAGTGGCATAACTTTCGCATAGAGACTCTGATTCACATGATTCAGACATTGTTTGAAAGGTATCTATTTGTAGAATAGGAAAAAAGGGTGGCTTGATAAAACGACAAATTCCCAAAAGCTTCATTTGAAGCCTCAAAATGCTCCAAGAAGGTTACAAACCCTAATTTACCAAATTGAGTCCTGCTAGTAAAAATGGTGTTGAGAGTTGGTTTCTCCACTTTTTCTAACGAAAGCATCAAGATGGATGACAAAAAATATAGTGACCTATACATATAAATAATTTGTTAAATTGTAGCAAGAAAAGGCTTCATTTTACTTCTTACTTAGTCAAAATGAGAAATTCAAATTGCACATCAGCAGGATGACTTGAGTTGCAGTTAGTAGGAGTGAGATGGCCAAGTCACTTAGTTAAGTCAATTAATTCACATTTGTGGGAAATAACTAGAGTTGTGTATGAGTTGATTGCTAAGATCTAGCAATCTACTAGAGCTAAAGTTAGTGAAACTCAGTTATCTGAGTTGTAGTCATGAATGTAGTTGATATGAGTTTATTTAAGTAGTTATAACTATTGTTAACCCACTGATCTCTTAGTTAACTAGCCAATTTACTAAAAATATCCCAATTCACACATGCAGTTCGAATTTCCTAGTTGAGTGGAGTAAAAAGGAATCAATGCAATCATTATTGTATAATAGTGAGTGTACAAAGTTTTCATGTAGCAAGTGAGGAATTCTCTTGGGATTACAGAAGCAAATAGGAGCTCCTCCAATTATTTAGGAGAAGGAATTGCACAAGGAAATAGGAGGAAGCAAGAGGCCTATTTTGGCTTAGTATTGGCCAGAGTAGACTTAGGAGGAGATTAGTATTGCAGTGTAGCTTGAGCTTCAAGGATTGAAGCAATCATTGTAATAGATCTATAGTTTCATCTAATATAATACAAATAAAGGAGGGGTTTTCCCCAGTTGGGTTCCCTAATAAAAATACCAAGTTCATTATGATTGAATGATTGCTTCTGTTTCTATTATATGTTTTCCCTTCCATAGATTGAGTGGAAGAAATTTGTGTCTATTTTTTTCCAAGTAGAATTCATTAAAAACTAAAAATTTTGAGATATCCCTACATGGTCAAAGTTATTGAAAACTACATAGAAACAAGGATCTTGATCATCTCTCAAAGATATTTTGAATATCATAGTTTGTGGTGCAAGAATTCGAGTGTAGGAACAATGTCTTTCTATGGATTGAGGCTTACGTAGGAATTGGAAGGAACTTCAAATTTCATAGTTTGGAAATATATAATGGAACTTTTGTTGGATGACAATGGAGTATTGGAGTACACACAAACTGATAGTCCAAAATCAACAACATCAAATACACAATAGTTGGCTCAGTGGAAGAAAGACACAACAAAATCCAGGAGGATTATCTTGGAGGGTGTTGTTGGGAAAAGTATCCATTCAGAACGCCCCTATCCCACTCTAAGGTGTGACAGTGCCTTAGCAACAAACAAGGAAAACTACTTGAGTATTCTTCTTTATGAAATGTAAATGAGGAGAAAGGATGTAACTAACCTGTGTCTTTCGCTAGTTTGTTGATCTAATCGCTCCTCTCTTCAATAGCTCCCAGCTCCCTGCTCCCTTACTGGCCCAGCTTCACCGAATCCCTGCAAGATCACAAGAGAGAGAAACTACACGAAGATATGGATATACATTCATAAAAAGCTCAGGATCAGATTAAGCTAAACATGCAAATATAACAAAACATCATTGATACACAGCATGTAGGAGAAACTCAAATAATTTTATTGATATGATAAGAAAGTCCAAGAGGAGATACAACCAAGTGAGTCCCGATCCAGCATCTACCTCCCAGCAAAGGAATCCCTTCCTCTCCTCCAAAAAAGCATAAATCACCCAATGTACTAATCTCAATCTCAAACCAACAACAATTCTCTGCAAAGTACAAAATTCCAGCCTCTGGATCTCTGGGATGAGGGATCCATATATAGATCGAAGCAGAGAGGATGAGTCATCTTATGTTTTGACTTGTGGCTTCTCTCTGTCAGTTCTTGCTTCCACTTGGAGGTTAAGAGCCTCTTACTCATCACTAGTCGAATTCATTGAGGCAAGTGTCATTGGAGAAGATTCTGGAAGCTTCCAGTGTCTTTCCACCTCGTTGAATGAGCTTGCCATTTCTCATTTCCCGCTCAACGCACCCTGGTAGTGCATTCACCTGCGTTGCAACACACCTAGCCAGTGTATTTGGGTGCTTTGCAACGCAGGCAGCTAGTGGAGCCTCTGAATTGATCCTGATTTGACTAGTTTTGGGCAATTTCTGGTGGAGAACTTCTGGGAGAAGCTGTCATTTGTTGACCTTGTTTCTTTAGGAGTTGGAACAACATCATTAGGGAATTAGGATCCCTTGGTTTATGGACATTTCATGCTTATAGCTGTAAGGCACAAAAATGTCTATAATAGTTGCCCCCTAAAGTATGAGGCCGTTTATCGGGTGAAATGCTTTATTAGGAGGATCCGAAGTTCTTTCAATGCTGGGAGGAGACCTGTAATAAGATACAATACAATACATTATTTTCATACTGTTTTCATGATCTAGCTGAGGCGGGCATTCCCATGCTCAGCTTTATAAATTCATTTTCATGTACATAAGACAGACAATCGTCTGATGGTAGACTGATGATCTTGATGAAATCATCATCCTTTTGGTAGGATGATTATCTGTGCTGTAATGTTGTACATTTCAATGTCTTTATTTTTCCTGAATATATATCGCAGCCTGGATGGATGAAACTAGATCCGGGGTCTTCAATCTCATCCGATCTTCACTCTAAGTACAAGTCGATCCATGTGAGAAATTTTTTGAAGTCGAACATGGAAAGACATCGCTTGATTACCAGTCAATGATGTAAATTGTTAACAAGCGTGAGAGGGATCACTGATAATGATAATGACCCTCAAGGTACTGCAGTACAATTCACGTGGTGTGAATAAAGGACTTGGCGTCGAACACCACGCAAAATCTTTCGGTCGAAGGTCATTGATGTATACCTATCGCCGGAAGTGAGAAACTTGCCATTGAGGCATGCAAGCTTCAAAGTACTGAAGGGGGTGTTCCTAGATCAACTTCTTGGATAATGAGCTGATGTCAACAAGAAGCGATCCGTCAAAGGAGGGCCTTGATGTATCCCACATCAATGACATGGAATGGAGCAAATGATTTTTATGGAGGTGAAAACAATCTGATGATATATGGTTCAGGGTGGCGGTCATGAAAGAATGAAGTATAATGTATGGTAGTGGATGGGACACGGTTGACTTCTCTGGATGACTTCTCTTGAACATATCGATGACACTTATATGATGGATTGGTAGCATTTACCCCAAAGGTGGATGGTATGGTGAGACCATGGTGATGTGACCGGTGAATGAAACAACCCAACCCGACTCAAGCACGGAGTGGGAGTGTCATGTTCAAGAGCGACTTGCTACCAATAAAGGTTCTTTGAGTTTCTTCCCAATTTTTCCCCAGTCATTACTGACCAGTACCTCTTTATTTTTGTCAAGCTTGAGGAGGATAACATATGCTTGTTCTATAATTTTCCCTTCGGGCAAACCCATCGCTATGTTTTAACGAGCCTAGCGATAGTGAAACTCGTTCTCGTCTAAAGACAAGTTTGTCGCTATTAATGTTTTTAACGAGTCTAACGACAAAGATAACTCGGTCCTTTCATTTTTAGAGAGTCTGAAAAGGTACGTAAAGTTAACTCCGAAATTCCTTTTTCGTCATCTAATCCCTTAAGTCCGAAAAATTATAAAACAATACAGAAGGGATGAATTTTCGATAGTTTTAACGAGCCGAACAAAATAAGCGCTCGATCTTTTTGTGCAATAATCCCTCAGGTCCAAAAAGATTAAAATCTAGAGGAGGGATAGCACTTCCGGTCGCTTTAACGAGCTGGAAGGCCAAAACTCGGCAATCTTTTCATATTTTACGAGTCAGATGAAAAGAGCTTAAAGAAGACTCGTCTTTTGAGGAACGAGTGATAAAACGGGTAGCAGCTGATTCCAGGTAAGGGTTGGAATTTTCCAATCACGGCAGTGTCACAAGGATGGCTAGTGAAATCACTCTTCGCAGCTACTCCTCAAAATGGGTAAACAATCAAATGGAGGTGAATGATAGACCAATGGAAAAGTGGAGGTGACGGTGCAAACACGACCAAGGCTTTAATGGCTGATAATGTTACATTCACGGTGCTTATTTACCGGAGGATAGTTCATTTTTTAACGAGCTTAAACGCGGATTGAAACACTTGCTCGATCTTATGTTTATTTTTTAACGAGCATGAACTATGTGCTAAAACTGCTTGATTAATCCAGTCATATGATAAGAAATGTCTCGAAGATGCCATTTTTTATGGAGCTTGCACCTTACAAAGCTTTGCCCCGCATCCTTTCTTTATGCAAGTTAGGAAATGACTAATCCAAAAAACAGATAAATAACCGCTCTTTGCTTGCACTCCAAAAGGTTTGCATGCCCCCAGGTATAAAGTGCGATTTCAAGGTTACCCCTCAATTTGCAGATAAAACATTTGTTCTACCAGGAAAGGCCTACCTCTTTCAGGTTACCAAAGATTGTCTCATTTGCGTAGCAAACAAAACACTTCTTCGGCGATGTCTACCGAGATAGACAAAGGTGAGTGACAACGAGCACCAAACACATAGCTTTGAAAAAAGAATCTTATTCTAGAACAACCCCTCTTCCAATCACGGACGGGGTACGGACTAGTCATATTCTCCCGCGGAAACCTACGCTATACCCAAAGTTTTCCTGCCGAAGCAGACCAGGACGCATGCCCCCTGGGTTCCAGTCATATCCTTCCGAATCACTCGTGCTCATCGGGAGGACGGACCGTGGGTTGAGACATTTCTTGCGTGAAGAGACCATTTAGGGATGGTATATGACTATTTGCGATGCGTGATCCGGGAAATGAAAGCTGGTCCAACGAGCTTGACCACTCTTCCTTGGTGCGGAAAACACATTACTCTAAAGAGTGAGGAGACAATGGCTCCCATGCAATAAATATAGTCTCGTCCAAGGAGTAGGTTATAATCCAAGGGTCCTTGAACGACCATCACGTTCATTTGAACGGTCTTCCCTTTCAATGTGATAGGCACATTGGGGAGGATCCCTAAAGGTCGACTGGTTCCTTTATCAAAGCCTGTCAGATTTCTCATTTCAAGAAAAAGCGATGGCGAACCAAGCGCTTTCCAAGCAATAGAGGAAAGGATACTCACAGATGCCCCCTCATCAATGATGGTGCCAGCCATGACCATTCTGTATATTTGAAAGATAATTCGAAACGGTATGCTTGTTGGCAACCGGGGTCTGCCTAGTTGGTTCCAGTCGAAGGATACAACTAGGTTTCTTGGCGGTGGGACCGAGTAGATGGTCGGGTATCGCTCTGACGAACTTCCTTCCTGCGATAAAGGAATGGGTGGATTGCCCCCGTGTTCGTCGGAGTCTGTGCTGATGAAGAGAATTTGGATGGTGTCATCCTTATCCTCTTCAGTGACTATATCATTCGAAGATAAAACCTCTGAAGGCAAGACCGGGTCAACTGCCGCCTCGACCTTTTGACTTTCGTCAGGTATGGATTCAGTTGGTTTATCTTCAGTGATAGACGCTTCAGCTGACCACTTGAGCGGGCCAGCTGGATTCTCAACTAACGAAGGACTCAGCAAGAGTTTATTATATCCAGGAGGAAGCGTAACGGTGAAACCGGACGATCTTCCAAGACTCTTTTAGCCTCATCTAAGAAGGGACAATGGTGGAGGGCATGGTCGCCTTCGCACAATCTACAGGGAGGTCTAGCTCTCCCTTTTTGTCCTGGAACTTCACTTTCACTAGTTGACGGTGTGCTTTCAACATGGCCATCAGAGGTTGACGACACCGGATTGTGCAAACGGGGAGACCAGTCCCTTAGTATCCGAGGGATGCAAGGACAATCTCTGTGAAAGTGGTCTCCCTTGCAGATGACACATGGCGATTTAGGCCTGGTCAGTGCTGTGTGTGGATTTTCATTAGACGACACTTGTTTTCCCTTATTTGCCTTTGGCTCCTTCTTCTTTTTCTCTTTCTTCTTCTTTTCCTTCTTCTCCTTAGGAACTTGGTTTTTAGCTTTACCAGTCCCGTCAGACGAAGAGGAAGGAAGAGAGGAAGAATTAGAGGAAGTAGAAGGTGGGTGGGAAACTCTGGATTCGTCTAATTGCTGATTCGACTGTTCAGGAATAGTGGTGTTCTGAACGACATTGGTTGAGAAGAGCCAGACCGGCAGGCCAATTGTCAGTCCTGGAAGCGACAATGTGGCCATATGGGGCGCACCAACATCTCCCCAAGAGGAGAATGGACTAGGATTTCCACCAAGGGGAATTCCTTGGTTGGTAGGCTCCATTTTCTCAACCTAAAGATCAACGCAGGAAAAAGGGTATGAATGTTCCGTTTAAAATAAATTTTAACGACGCTTGGACACAACTTGCTTTTTCAATTTTAAAGAGTCGAGAAAAAGCAAAAGATGACTCTAGTCTCCTTCGATTTTTAATGAGCCTGAAGTGACAAGTGCTCAGATGGACCTTTTCCGTTAAGGAGTCTGAAAAGGAGCGAAAGGGACTGCTTTGGAGTTCTAGGTAGAGGGTGTGCCAAACCAATCACAAAAGTGCAAAATACTTTTTAAGGTACGGGTGGTCAATCTTCCTGAATGTGTGTTCAGTGCATTGCGATCAGTAGGGCGACTGACACGACTTCCTATGGATAAAGGTTTTATGCCTATAGGGGTCTCCCAATATATACTCGACGGTACGTGGGAGCACAATCCGTACTGGCACTTATTGTCTCTCAGGAGGAATCACCCAACCATCAGTGAGGCAACAGTTACCAGGTTTTACGACGCCGGAACACATCTCTAGCCTAGACCTCTATGTTGTGCATTAAGTTACAAAGCGTTGTTAAGTTCATTCAATTTATTTTAGGTTGATCTTTCTTAGAAGTTTTCCTTTTTGGATCACCACGAGATGTAGATACAATTCCTAAATGCAGTCTAAAGATGATAAGCAAGCTTTTATCTCTTTTCAACAATGAAAATCCTAGCTACAAGGGGAAAAGAAAGACACAATCTTTTCTCAAAGAGCATAGAGCACACTGTAAATGCACTTTTCCTAAATCAAACCATACAAACTATCAATATGAAAATGCACAAATGCATGTATTTTTTTTCACTTTCTTAATATTGATGCCTAAAAAGAAAGCTGTTGTACAAATTTGAATTCGATTTCAAGTGAAAACACAAACAAGTTTCTTTTTGAAATCCAAAAAGATGATTACGACACTTTATGATTTTGAAGTAAACACTTGTTTCGACACTAGAAATTCACAAATTCAAACCAAAATACAAAAGTAAAAGCACAATCAACTGTCAACAGCAAACAAATTCACTCCTAAGATCAAAACGACACTTACGACAGGTCTAGATCTAAGGGCGACAGTATGACTAGTTTACTTTTGTAATGGGAAACTGCAAATGATGTAACAAATACACAAAAACAAATACAGTTTCTTTTATACAACTGAGGCAGAATTAAGGCAGAGAAAAGGGGTTTTCAGATAGGTACACACACTGATAACAGGCTGCAAAAATCAGAGATAAAACTGAACACAAGGATGCAAAGAACCACAGCTGCACAGGGCAAAGGCTGATCAGCGCACCTGTTGCACAGAGAAACTAAATTGCAGCGCAGGTAGCCCTCTCGGGACCTACGTTGAAATGCAGAAACTCTTCACAGAGCCTGCGCTGAAGCAGAAACGAGAATTGTCTCTGGGTTCTGGGTCACGGTTTGCAGTATGATCTATGGTTTTTGGCCGGATAAAAGCTATCAATAAGGTACAATTAGAAGGATGATTTAAAGGAGGACTAAGAGCTATCACAAAGGGCTGTTAGAGCATTTGTGGATCAACTGTTCAGATCATAAACAGGCCCAGTGAATGGACTAGAGTAGCAGATCTCTACTTTGCATTTGTAAATGGCAAATGCAGTTCGATTCGGCACTCCTGAGTTTATGAGAAGAACAACAATGGAAACACAAATAAACTAACTAGATACGTTCCCCAGCGGAGTCGCCAATTTGTTGTTGGGAAAAGTATCTATGCAGAACGCCCCTATCCCACTCTAAGGTGTGACAGTGCCTTAGCAACAAACAAGGAAAACTACTTGAGTATTCTTCTTTATGAAATGTAAATGAGGAGAAAGGATGTAACTAACCTGTGTCTTTCGCTAGTTTGTTGATCCAATCACTCCTCTCTTCAATAGCTCCCAGCTCCCTGCTCCCTTACCGGCCCAGCTTCACCGAATCCCTGCAAGATCACAAGAGAGAGAAACTACATGAAGATATAGATATACATTCATAAAAAGCTCAGGATCAGATTAAGCTAAACATGCAAATATAACAAAACATCATTGATATACAGCATGTAGGAGAAACTCAAATAATTTTATTGATATGATAAGAAAGTCCAAGAAGAGATACAACCAAGTGAGTCCCGATCCAGCATCTACCTCCCAGCAAAGGAATCCCTTCCTCTCCTCCAAAAAAGCATAAATCACCCAATGTACTAATCTCAATCTCAAACCAACAACAATTCTCTGCAAAGTACAAAATTCCAGCCTCTGGATCTCTGGGATGAGGGATCCATATATAGATCTAAGCAGAGAGGATGAGTCAGCTTATGTTTTGACTTGTGGCTTCTCTCTGTCAGTTCTTGCTTCCACTTGGAGGTTAAGAGCCTCTTACTCATCACTAGTCGAATTCATTGAGGCAAGTGTCATTGGAGAAGATTCTGGAAGCTTCCAGTGTCTTTCCACCTCGTTGAATGAGCTTGCCATTTGTCATTTCCCGCTTAACGCACCCTGGTAGTGCATTCACCTGCGTTGCAACGAACCTAGCCAGTGTATTTGGGTGCTTTGCAACGCAGGCAGCTAGTGGAGCCTCTGAATTGATCCTGATTTGACTAGTTTTGGGCAATTTCTGGTGGAGAACTTCTGGGAGAAGCTGTCATTTGTTGACCTTGTTTCTTTAGGAGCTGGAACAACATCATTAGGGACTTAGGATCCCTTGGTTTATGGACATTTCATGCTTATAGCTGTAAGGCACAAAAATGTCTATAACAGAGGGAGTCAGAGACCATGTGGTTTCGAGTTTGAATGGCATGCAAATTTCTTATGCAATCTGGAAAATCCTCACAAAGATATTTGAAATTAGTAGTGATGCCAAAAAATTGGCATTGAAAGATAAGCTCAGGAACATTAAAATGCAGAAAAATGAAATCATTGTTCAATACCTATCCAGATTCACTCAGGTTAGGGATGAACTTGGAGGAGTAGGAGAGATTGTGCCGCTATATGAAATTGTGAGCTTAGCACTCCTTGGTCTTCTAAAGTCCTGGCACAACTATCAAGATTCAATTAATGGAAGAGACAAGCTCCCAAATTGGGAGAGACTTTGGTCTGACTTGGTGTAGGAGGAGATTAGAAGAAACACTAGAGATGGAGTCTCATCCAGATCTGATGAGGAAGAATATTGTGCTCTAGTTGGAAAAGGAAATAATTCCAAAGGAAAAAAGGCCCAAGGTGAGGAAGAATATAGCCAGAACCATGGCAAGAAGAAAGACCTCAGTAAAATTAAATGGTTTCACTGTCATGAGTATGGACACTATGCAACCAAGTGTTCACATACAAAATCGAACAAGGAGCTTGCATCAGTATCAGCAAGAGATGCTCTCACATCATAATTTGAGTTGGATTTCACCCTCATTGCTTGCATGGAAAGCATAGTAAGAGGGAGTAAGTGGTACCTAGACTTTGGCACTTCATATCACATGACAGGAAATAAGGAGTTCTTCAAAACCTTAGAGGAGAAGGACCTACAGTTACCCATAGATCTTGGAGATGATGGGAAATATAGTATCAAATGGATTGGAAATGTCACCTTTAAGAAGGATTCTGGCTCTCATCTTTACATAAAGAATGTAATGTATGTGCATGGCTTGAAGAAAAATATAGTTTCTGTAGCTATACTTGAAGACAGAGGATATGATGTGGTGTTCAGTAGAGGGAAGGCATATCTAAAGCATGTTGCTACTGGACAAGCAAAACAAATCAGTGTTAGAGTTAAAAATATCTACAAGCTAGAGGTATATTTCACCATGCATGCAATTATACCTCCAAGAGTGAGGTGGGGCGATGTAAAGCCTTGAGGTGGGGCAATCTAAAGCCTTAGTCCCACAGGTGCGAAGAATTGGGCAGGGTCCATAGGAGAGCAGCAACAGTTGTAGTATACTCTTCTCATGGATCATTTCCCTTTCTATAGGGCCCCACATTATTCAATAGCAAAAGGATCAGTGTCAATTGATGAAGTTAGATATTGAGTGATAGTGCAGAGGCTAGTAGCAGTCAGAGACTCAGGAGAAAGCTGCAACACAAAGACACAATTGATTCAATATTTTCGATGATTCTCAGTTGCAGTTGTTGCAATAGAAATAGAAACAATGAGAGGGAGTGTTAGTTGTGTTAGAATGAATTCCTTAGGAGGAGTAGGATTAGGGTTGTGTAGAACCCTTTTCTTGCGAAGAGGGAGTGTTAAATTGTAGTAAGAAAATGCTTCATTTGACTTGTGCCTTAATCAAATGGAGAAATTCAAATTTCCACATCAACAGGATGACTTGAGTTGCAGTTAGTAGAAGTGACATGGCCAAGTCACTTAGATAATTCAGTCAATTCACTTTTGTGTGCAAAAAGTAGAGTTATGTATGACTTGATTGCTAAGATATAGCAATCTAGTGGAGCTATAGTTAGTGAAACTTAGTTATCTAAGCTCTAGTCACGAATAAAGTTAAGATGTGCTCAATTGAGTAGTTGTAATTGTTGTTAACTCACTGATCTCTCAGCTAACTAGTTAATTTACTTAAAATAACCCTAGTCATGCATGCAATTCGAATTACCTAGTTGAGTGGAGGAAAAAGGCATTAATGTAATCATTATTACATACGAGTGAGTGTACAAAGTTTTCATGTAGTAGGTGAGGAATTCTCTTGGGATTGTGAAAGTAAATAGGATCTCGTCCTATTATTTAGGAGCAAGAATTGCACAAGGAAATAAGAGGAAGCAAGAGGCCTATTTTGGCTAAGTATTGTCGAGAGAAAACTTAGTAGGAGATCAATATTAAAGGATTGTGCTTTAAGGATTGAATTAGTCATTGTAATAGATCTATATTCTCATCTGATATAATACAAACAGGGGAGGGGTTTTTCCAAGTTGGGTTCCCTAGTAAAAATATTGTTTTCTATGTGATTGAATGATTGCATGCATTTATATTGTATGTTTTCCCTTCCGCATATTGAGTAGAAGAAAATTTTGTCTATTGTTTTCAGTTTGAATTCATTAGTAACTTTAAATTTCAAGTTATTTCTACAAAATCTAATTTTGAGATTTTTCCTCCACATGTTGATTCGGTATATATCTATGCTCTTGGTTGATAAGGGCTTCATAGAGAGAAATCACTTGGAAAACCAGGTCTAAGATGACCTCGTCATAGTGATGTTGGGATTGGTTGGCTTGATTTCAACCGCTTTATTGAGAGGCAAGAGGTGGATTATTGGATGAGGGAGTGAAAGCAGAGGGGAAATATCTACCTCTTCCTTGATGAGAGTCTACAAGATTTCTTTCTGATATATTGATGAGAGAGGGTTGATGGGAGAAAGAAGAGGGAGAAGGGTAAACAAAGGGGGTTTATTTAGTTGAATGAGGAGTGATTGAGGGATAGTGAGGGGGTGATCACAGGTGAAGGAGAGTCAAGAGAGATGAAATTTGATATAGAGCTAGAGGAGTGAAGGTCGTATGAGGACAAAGTGAAAACATGGGGGGGATGACATTGAGACTAGATTGAGAGTCAAATGAGGGGTGCTAAGAGAGATGAATACAAATTACAAGGTTAGATCAAATTAAGCTATTGGGTAAGGATGCTTTGATCCACAATCCATGATGCCAAAGAGAGGAACAAATAATAGAAATTCTATTTGAGGGGAATTGAATTGGAGTGACAATTACCTTCCTTGATGGTGGAGGAGCTTACATTGGAGAAGCGGATGACACAATTTGTTGTTTCTCAAATTATAGGTTACACTAGGTCAAATTAGACCTATAGATAAAATAATATACACAAGAAATGTGCATGATCCTGATAAGGAGGTGAGGGAATCTCGACTTGAAAAAAATTCTAAGATCGAGAAGGAACATTGTGTCCATCGTTAGAGCACTACAAGCTTATTTTAAAGAGATTACTGCTTACGCAGTTTTGCATTCAAGATTGTGCATGATACCGAGGTGATTATGATGGGAGGTGCCCCTGATTACCATGCCCTCAAAGTATTGAAAGGGGGAGTTCTAGTAATGATGGTAGACTATCATTGTGGCATGATGATATAGAGTGTTCATTGTTCGATGTGAGATAACTCTACTTGGAGTTGTACTAGTCTAGTATTTGTTATCATGATGGCATTGAAGAGTCATTTGGGTGGGCATCATTGGGTTGATGCATTTCACATTGTCTATGGGGTGGAAACAATGTTGATCTATGTGGGGGATGTTTTTTCATTGACTTAGAGCAAAATGGGAGAATTAGCGCTAGGGCACCCTCCTTGGGGAATGATGCTTTAATGTTAATATCCTTAAACCAGAGAAATATGTTTAAAAATATTATTTAAAAATTTCTAAAATAATTTATTATTAAAAAGAAGATAAATGTAAATAAAAACTAATATATTCATGATAAATAAAATTATTTTTATTACCAATTAAAAAAACACTAGATTTATAAATAAATTCTATTAATTTTATTTATAATTTTATTCTAAAATGATAAACTATATAAAAAATGTAAACATTGTATTTTAAATAAAAGCAATAAACTATATAAAAATGTAAACATTGTATTTTAAATTTGAAATTGTAATGGCAAGAAAATAAACATATTTTTAGCTATTAAATTTACTTAAAGTATACATTAAAATTAATTAAAATATCTTATTATTAAATCCATTAAAATATTTTTTATTATTGAATCTATTTAAATTGCAAATTAAAAATAATTAAAATGTCTTTCTTCTTGACTTGGTGACGAATGACAAATATCAATTCACTCAATTTGACTCGTGATCTTGCCTTTCCTCGGCATTAAATCAAAAGAAAATTCACGAGGAAGGCCGTTTACCTAAACCATTATAACCAAATCCACGACCAGAAGTTCATAAAAATCCCGACAGTAAGACTATTTTAATTTGACACCACACCTGCAACATCCTCAATGCCAATAGCGGGATGACGTTTTGAGAGAGCAGGTATTACATTCAATAATTATAAATCAAAGATATGGAGACACTTCGTGGAGCAGGTATGCCCATGACATGCTGCATATACCCAAACGTGTTGGGCTGTTAAGGTTCCAGCCATAGAAATGACAGCGTGTATCTCTGCTCGTCTCAAGTTCGTTAGAAAATTCAGCAGTTTGAAAAATTTTGTTAGAAAATTTTCCACGGCAGAGGAGATGAGTCTGGCTCATAAAGTAGTTGCGGTTACATAAAGGTTTAATAAAACACATAATTCATTCATGGTAAAAGAGAGTAAAAGCAAATGGTTGTGGTAAATCTACTCATGATCTGGCTCATAAATCAGTTGTGGCAAGATAAATCTTAGGTTGTGGCAAAGATATTGAAACTACGGAGAGGTTTAATAAAACACATAATTCACTCACGGCAAAACAGAGTAAAAGAGAGTAAAACCAAATGGTGAAACATAGGAAAAATGTATCTATAACACTGGGTTGGGGAGTAAATGTCTGTAAACCACCATAAAAGTGGTTTTCACGCCCCCACCAATATTTCCTCCACTATTTACTCCTCACTATGTCACAAACTTATGATAAATGGAGGTTGCAGCTCCAAGTGAAAACACAAAAGACTTAGTGCGATTTAAGGTTGCAGAGTAAATGTTGTGAAACTCCTGGTTTTCACACGCCCACCAATATTTCCTCCACCATTTTCTCTTCACAATCTCACAGAGTTTCACCCTCACTTGCCCCACATTAAAAATCACTTTTACATCCATATTTATCTCAATATACAAATTTGGCATTAATACATGACAGAGCAAATAATTAATACACAACATGGACGATTTTACATAGTAATTGATTCTTTGATCTTGCATGTGTTATGGAGTGTGGACAACAATCACGGAGTGAATGTTTACCCTTACCTATTTACCAAAATTCATTAAATGCCTTAAACTCTCTGATGTGTTGCAGAATGGTCGACACTCTACTTTTGCTCTAACTTCAGTCCTTTCGCTTGCAAACAAAATCTCAAATGTGTAGTAGTTCACTAGGCAAGCATGGTGTTTGTCAGTGTGTTTTTAAGACAGCGGTTGGGATTATTATTTCCAACACCCCCTCTTAATCACAACTTCTGCCATTGAAACTTCCCAAACAGTCTCTGAGATAAACAAAACTTTCACATGTCAATGGCTTTGTGAAAATATCAACAAATTGTTCTTGTGACCTGCAGTGCTGCAACACAATCTCATCATTGTTAATCAACTCTCTGATAAAATGATATTTAGCATCAATATGCTTGGTCTTCTTGTGAAAGACAAAATTATTCGACAATGCAATTGCTGAAGTGTTGTCGCAGAAAATAGTTGTCATTCATTCTTGGTCGTGGCGAAGATCCCTCAACATCCCTCTCATCCAAACTGCTTGACACGTTGTTGTTGTTGCAACGACATATTCAGCTTCTGCTGTTGACAATGAAACTATCAATTGCTTCTTGGAGGCCCATGAAATGGCTCCAGAACCCAAATGAAAAACAAATCCTGACATGTTCATTTTGTCATCGACATTTCATGCCCAATCACTGTGATTGTAACCAACCAACCTGAAATCATCTATTGCAGCACACTGAATACCATACTGTTTTGTTCCATTGACATACCTTAGAATCATTTTCACTGCTTGCCAATGTGTTTCCTTGGGTGTCTCCATGAACCTCAACACCAAGCTCACTGCATACATTATATCCGGCCTAGTGGCGGTCAAATACATCAAGCTGCCTATCAAGCTTTTGTATAATGTCAGATTGACATTGCTGCTGCAATATTCTTTTCTCAATTTCAACCCCATTAAAGTTGGAGTTGGTGCAGACTTGCTGTTCTACATCTTAAACCTCTCCAAAATGTCTGCTACATACTTTGCTTGAGAGATAAAAATAACATTTTCTATTTTTTCACTTCTATGCCCAAAAAATATCTTAACAACCCCAATTCAGTCATTTCAAATTCATTCTTCATGACTTGTTTGAAATCAGCGATGAGGAAATCATCACTGCCTGTAAAAATCAAATCATCTACATATAAGACAACAATAAGAATCTTACCATCTCTATCTTTGATGTAGAGGGTAGGCT
This sequence comes from Pinus tabuliformis, assembly GCA_031772625.1. NCBI lineage: Eukaryota > Viridiplantae > Streptophyta > Pinopsida > Pinales > Pinaceae > Pinus > Pinus tabuliformis. The sequence goes on from CM062807.1 coordinate 955,202,448, forward strand.
CTCCATCACATTTGTCGAAACCATTGTCCAACAAGTAGGTATCTATCCTGTTGTACTATGCACACGGTGCTTGCTTTAGCCCATAAAGAGATTTCCTCAACCGATACACTTTGTCTTCTTTGCCTTCTACCTCAAAACCAACCGGTTACACAACATACACTTCCTCTTTCAGCGCTCCATTCAAGAACACTGATTTTACATCCATTTGATACACTTTCCATTTATGTTGCGTGACAATTGCTACAACTGTACATACTATCTCCATCCTCGCAACTGGTGCAAACGTCTCTGAATAATCTCTTCCATGCCGCTGCTTGTATCCTTTGACAATTAGCCTTGTTTTGTGCCTCTCAATCTTACCATTGACATTTCTCTTGGTCTTATAGACCCACTTCACTCCAATGACTTCTTTTCCTTGCGGCAAGTGCACTAACTCCCAAGTGTCATTCTTTTCTATTGCTCCTATTTCTTCCCCCATTTCCGCAACCCATTTTTCATATTTGACTGCATCTTCAAAATGGATTGGGTCATCTACATGACAAAATAATGCAAATAAGGAATTTAGACCAGTGCTACAGTCAACTTCATCTTTCTCATAGATCTCATTTAAATTTCTGAATTTTGGTCTTTTTGTGCTTATTGAATATGGGTTTGCCATGTCACTTGGTGTTGCACTTTGCGATGTGCTTGGAGAAGCACTTGCTTGACTGCGCTACGCTGTCCTATTATGTGTTGATGGTGTTACTTGCTTCCTACTTTGTTGTGCTTGAATAGGTGTAGAGGAATTCATTGTTGAGGAATTACTTGTTGTTGTCAATTCCTCTTTTCCCTCATGTGGTATAGATGCTTTGACATTGATTGTCTTCTCTAAACTTCCATCCTATGCTTCCTCTTCTATGAACTACACATCTCTGCTGATTATGACCTTCTTGGTTATTGGATTGTAGAGATTGTATGCCTTAGATTCATCACTACATCCAATAAATCTACATTTCTCCCCCTTGCTGTTCAACTTCTTCCTCAACTCATACGGGACATGTGCATACGCCACACATCCAAAGACTCTCATGTGAGTGACACTATGCTCTCTTCCACTCCATGTCTCTTCAGGAATTACATTCAGGACACTTTGGTTGGATATCTATTCAAGATATATGCTGCACAAGCGACAACTTCAGCCCAATAATCATTTGGCAAATGCTTTGCCTTCAACATACTCCCTGCCATTTCCATAATGGTCCTATTCTTCCATTCCGCGACACCATTTTGCTGAGGTGTATATCTTGTTGTAAATTGCTTGTGAATTCCATTCTCCCTGCAAAATCGAAGGAAATCATTTGAGATGTATTCACCACCTCTATCAATCTTGAGGACTTTGATGTAGTGTCCACTTTGCTTTTCAACAAGAGCCTTATATTGGCGAAAGTGCTCAAACACTTCACTTTTCTGTTTTAGGAGATAGACCCATGTCTTCCTTGTGTAGTCATCTATGAAGGTCAATAAATAATGGCTGCCACCAATTGATGGTGTCTACAATGGTCCACATAAATCTGAGTGGACAATCTCCAAATGTTCATCTGCCTTTACTGACTTTCCTACTGGAAATGTCTCTCTATGTTGCTTGCCCAAGGTACAACCTTTACATAGGCTGTCCGATTTTTCTATGAGTGGAAATCCCTTCACCATGCCTTTCCTATACAACAAATTCAAACCTCCAAACTTGAGATGTCCAAATCTCAAATGCCATAACCATTTTTCATCTTTGACCTCTGCTTAAAAGTTTACTTTTGTGATAGCTGCATCTTTTCTTCCATACTCTTGTGAGTTCATTGATAGTTGTGCTTGTGCACCTTCTTTTTTCAAATCTGATCTTATATTTAGGGGAAACATTCTATTGTTTGTCATCTGAACCTTTGCAATCAACTGTCTTCTTAGAGGCCTATCTAAAATTGTGCACTCATCATTTTTGAAAACTACATTGTACCCCTTTTGCATGAGTTTTCCAATGCTTATGAGGTTATGCTTCAGACCAGGGACAAAGTAAACATCTAAGATGCACTTCTTCTCCCCCTTCTTTGTTAGGATATTGACTCTTCCTTTGCCCATGGTAGAGACTTTTCTATTAGTCCCTAATGTCACTTCAGATTTCACACTTTCATCTAGATTGGAAAACATTTCTATGTCCCCTAACATGTGGTTGCTACATCCTGAATCTAGATACCATATATCACTTTGTTTCTCTTGTGCTACATTACAAGCTAAAAACATGCTATCATGGTTTTGATTTCTTTTTGTGAAATTTACACTTGGTTTGTTACTAATTTCATATTGCTTCTTTCTACATTCATTTGCATAGTAACAATACTTCTTATAGTAATGACATTGGACCTGAGATTTATCATACCTCTGACCTTGTGCTTGACTTTGGCTTAGGATTTGACTTGGAATTTGATTGCTGCCCCTTCCACTTGAGCTTGAAGGGCTACTCCTTCCACCTCTGTGTGGGCTTCTTCCTCTTCCTCTAGCATATGATCTTCCTCTGCCTCGACCTTGACCAAATGAAACTTGTGTCTTGAAGGCATGCTCCAGTGAGGAGCTTGTTACTCTATTCAGTCTATGTTCATGAGAAATCAGTGATGCGTGAAGCTCATCCACTAAGAACTATGAGAGATCCTTTGTTTCTTCTATGGCCACAACAATGGCACCAAACCTTACTGCCAGGGTTCTCAAAACTTTCTCAATTATTCTCCTTTCCTCAAGTGTCTTACCATGAGACATGATTTGAGTAACCAACCCAATTCCATGTGTAAAAAATGAGTCCACATTCTCAGACTCTTTCATACAAAGTCTTTCAAAGTCTCTTCTCAACAATTGGAGCTTTGCTGTCTTGACTTTTTCCATTCCTTGGTAGGCTGTCTAGAAGGTGTCCCATGCTTGCTTAGATTTCGTTGCTATTGCAACCCTTGGAAAAATACTTTCATGAACTACTTGGAAAATATTGAACAAGGCTTTTGAATCCTTATTCCTGTTGTCCCTTAACAAATCTCTTTCTTCTTGAGACAAGGCATTATATGCTGCTGCATCAGCTGGTTCTTGAAAACCATTCTCCACCAAATCCCAAATATCTTGAGACTAAAACATGGCCTTCATTCTAATATCCCAATAATCATAATTTTTTCCATTAAACTAAGGTATCTGAGGATTAGTCAAGCTTGTGCTTGATGTTGCCATTTCTGAGTGTGAAAAAAAACTTTCTACCTGCTGGTAAATAAACTTCAAAATTATGCCCTCAAAACAATTTTTAATTGCTAGTAAAAAACACCTGTTTTTACACTAACAAAGTTTAACCCGCTCTGATACCATGTTAGAAAATTTCCTAGGGCAGAGGAGAGGAGTCTGGCCAAGATAAATCTTAGGTTGTGGCAACTACATAGAGGTTTAATAAAACACAGAATTCACTCACGGCAAAACAAAGTAAAAGAGAGTAAAAGAAAATGGTTGCGGTAAATCTACTCTTCATGAAGGCTTAAGACCAAATCGCAACATAACATACTTTGTATTATATTTCAAAACATAGGAAAAATACATTCGTGTGATAAATGTTGGCTGCAATTCCAAGTGAAAACATAGAAAACTTACTGTGATTTACGCATCGTTGGGTTGCAGAGTAAATGTAAATGTCCGTAAAACTCCGTAAAAATGGTTTTCACGGACCCACCAATTTTTCCTCCACGATTTTCTCCTCACTACCTCACGAGCTTTCACTCTCTCTCGCTCTCTCACTTTCCTCACATTACAAATGACTTTTACATCCATATTTATCTCAACATACAAATTTGACATTAATACATGAGAGAGAAAATAATTAATACGCAACATGGGCGATTTTACATAGTAATTGGTTTTCTGATCTTGCAGGTGTTGTGGAGTGTGGGAAACAATCACGGAGTGAATGTTTACACATACCTATTTACCAAAATTCATTAAATTCCTTTAACTCTCTGTTGTGTTGTTACACATACCTATTTACCAGAATTCATTAAATGCCTTTAACTCTCTGCTGTGTTGTCAAATGGTCAGTATTGTACTTCTGCTCTGACTTCAGTCCTTTCGCCTACAAACAAAATCGCAACCATGCAGTAGTTCACTGGGCAAGCATGGTGTTTGTTAGTGTGTTTTTAAGACAGTGGTTAGAATTATTATTTCCAACAAAATTATGGAGCACCCTACATCAGAGGGAAACCATATTATTAAGGAATCAGACTCACCCTCATCTATATGGGGATGGAGAAAAAAAGTTGCAGTGTTTGATTTCATTATGAGAATATTCGGCATACTGGCTACGCTGGCTGCGGCGATCGCCATGGGCACAGCAGACGAAAAGCGTCCTTTATTCACACAGTTTTTCCAATTTGAGGCCAAATATAGCAACTTGCCAGCCTTCACGTATCCATTAAAACCTATCCAGTTTTTTTTCCTAGCTGGAAAAATCGTTTTCTCATTTTGAGATGAGTTTATTCATACTCAGACTATAATTTCATTTTAGTTTTAAACCTAACTAAAATATTTTGTTAGATTGTATGAAGGTATTTTGTCATAGCTAATGCCATAGCAGCACGATACTTAATACTATCTCTACCCATTTCAATATTCAATATGATCAGACCCCACGTAGAAGCCTGGAAGCTTATTCTCATCATTTTTTATGCAGTATGTACAAATCATCTATCTAGCTAATCCAAATTCTCTATCATAATATTTCTAGCATCTTTGCTGGAAGAGAATTGAGAAAATCTTTGTCTGATGATTATAGTTTTGTTGCTTTAATTAGTTAAAATAGTTGGTAGTGTGACATATATTTTGAAAAATAGAATCATAAGGTTGGCAATATAAGAAAAGGGCTTTTCATCTTCAACCCTCTTAATATTTCACAAGTGACAGACTATTTCTTCCCATAACATTTTGGGAGTAATTTCACTATAAAGCTTACTAGAATTAGTTCTTATCCTAGCAATGTTCATTTTCTTCTTAACACTAATTTTCAAAATTAAGTTGATCATCCCTTTATAATATGTTAATTTCTTTTTTCCTGAAATAATTTTTCCTCTCTCCTTAACTTCACTTTAAATTTAATCAAAATTGACCATCCATAATTAAGTGGATCATCATTATAATATCTTAATTTATTTTTGACAGAAATACTGAAGACTCTATGAAAAGAGCTTGTTATTTCATTACTAAATATCATTATTTATAGATACATACGTAAGAGAATCAATAATGATCTCCGCCGACTTGAACTGATGTTTTACTAACTCCTGCTGACTCACATTAAATTTGCTGACGTGTGAACACTGGGCGGTGTCATTGGCACTGTTGTGATTAATGTTCTAACACCTCCCCTTACTCATGACGACCTAAACTTTAACTTGCCTGCTAGTCTAAGTCTCCGCTAGCCTTACAACAATATATTTCATTTTTGCCTTCTTGCTAAAGGTCCATGCTTGTTCATTTGCTGATGTAGTTTCATCTTCACCTTTATTACTTTTCTTATGATCTCCTTCAACTGCTCTTTTCTTATGTAATTAACATTAGCAACCTTTTCCAGATTGGGATGCAAGGCAACATCCCTAACAGTGAAAACAAGATAATCCAATCCATGCTCTCCCCACTTTCCATGAGGAGTAGCCAGAATGCAGTCATCTTCAAACATGAGCGGCCTTTGAACAACATCCATGGCATATCCTCCACTGTCGCAGTCATCTTAGAAGCGGTTCTAATCAAATTTATAACAATTTGGTTCTGTGAGAAGCAAGTTTTACTCTCAGTGATTACAAGAACATGTGGAATAAACTGCTCATCAATAAAACCATTTTGTTTATCAAATAATTCTTCAGACTCAAAAATACTATCAGAAGAAAAAATATTACCCGGCCCAAAAATACTTCCAAATGGACTTTCTCAAAAGGCATCATCAAAAGGATCACTCTCAAACATTATCACACTCATTTCTCAACTTGAGAGTTTGCTTCACATGAAAACACTACTCAAACCCAAAATGAAGATGCCTTTCAAAATATTGGCACTCTACTACACATGCACAAGTCACAAGCTGTAGCTCCACATTCAGCTGATCAGCTCCCACGGTTAGCTCTCCAGCTTGATCTCCACATGAAAGGGGGCAACAATTTTTAATTACCAATGCTCGAACCACACTTCTTTCACACCAATCTTCCACGATGCCTCGACCTCAAGTTCTTACCAATGTTCACAGACTCAGTCCTCCGTTCCAACACCGATCAATTTCTCTTGAACTAGATCGAACTCACAACAACAGATACGCCACTTCAGAAAACTTTCACAACAAGGAGGTAAAATGATCCTCCCATAGCAGTTTGCACACGAAGGGCCGCCAGGGTTTTTAGCTTTCCTGGAACTCGGAGGCTTTAGAAACCCATACTTAGTAGCTCCGATTTTGCTAGATTTAGCAGTTCCAAGGCCAAATCTAAAGGTGTTTCAGCGGAAGAAATGTCATGACACTCACCGTAACTCACTGACATGCATTTTGAAAACATTTCCATATCGAAGCATGACAACTAGATGAAACTACATAAAACAACATACTCCACATGCAGCCCCACCAAAAACACAACAGTCGGCTCTCTCTTCATAGCCGACTCTCCACACGAATCCGATTCCAGATCTTCACATGCATAGATGACGCCATAAAAACTTGCACTCAGTAGAAGGCCTCACCACTACCACTCACATCCTCGACCTCGGCTTGCACCACGACTCCACGCTCTCAATATTAACATAACACTCTTCTTTTAACACATCTACAGACCCAATGATCCACAACAGGCACAAAAAACCTCACTAATCTTCGCATTCTCCACCCTCTAGAGTTGTAGTGACACAAACATCAGACAGCGCTGCACATAAACAAAATACTTGGGGGCAATCTCTAGTTCTTCAATGCAACAGACCAATCTGACCATCAGGAGGAACAAAGCAATAGATTCCACTTTCAACACAACTCTATGCTTATGTATTGCACCACAACTCTATGTTTATGTACTGCACCACAACTCTCTACTTCCACAAAATCATAGATTCACTAGCCAAAGTCTCCACATCCACAATAAGATGCTCTTCATAGTAACGATCAGATCGGCTCTCCACTTGATCTGTTAGGCTCTTGTAAAGACTTCAATGTGGCACGCAGTCTAGTGGTGTGCTGACAATGCAACACATCTCCACCAACATGTTGGGTAACACATTGTCGGTCTGCTACACACTGTGTGTAATCCTAACAATAGTCTGCAACATCGAACAACGTTTCAAGAACACTTTTAACGTGCTCCAACAACACTACGCACTCTTCTCCAGCACAAGATCAAGCCATATGAACTTCCAATTCACAAGCGTTTAGTCCCTTAACAGACCTCAACACAGATATAATGCAACGGATCTCCTCCTTTTGACAAACTGGTGCACATGACTCTCTCCCTTGGCCAATCCTGTCGACACCATATTATTATGAATGGCAGCAAACAACTAATTCAAATCATAGCTCACACCAGCAAATATTATGGACAACAGGTACAACACATAAACACAGCCAAGCCTCACAAATCTCGGCCCTCTAGTTTAGGATGGCAACTGCAGCAACACTGGTTGTGATAAAACTAGATCACGCACTCCAAACACTCTTACAACTGTAGCCCATAGCTCTTGGCTCCATCGAGCTTATTAGAACATGGCTCTGATACCATGACAGAAATACTGAAGACTCTATGAAAAGAGCTTGTTATTTCATTACTAAATATCATTATTTATAGATACATACGTAGGAGAATCAATAATGATCTCCACCTACTTGAACTGATGTCTTACCAACTCTTGCTGACTCACATTAAATTTGTTGACATGGGAACAGTGGGCGGCATCGTTGGCGCCGTCATGATTAATGTTCTATTTTTTTAGGGAAGAATTTTTCCTCTCTCCTTAACTTCGCTTTAAATTTAATCAAAATTTACCATCCTTATAAGTTGACCATCCATAGATAAATTCTTATACCAATGGTTTAATTTTCACTGTGAAAACATGGAATTTATATATCCACTTTGTTACAGGTGATGGTGGTTGTGGATACATGAGGAGCCTCCGCAGCAGCCGCTATTGTGGATATGGCTTGCAGGGGAGTCTCCTAAGCCAACTGGTTTTCTTTCTGTCAGCAGTTCGGTTCATTCTGTGAGCATGTCAATGATGTACTGATTGCTTCTTTTGATGCAGCCATCATATTTTTTCTGCTCATTGCATTTAATTCATCTACTCTATATAGGCGTGGACCTTAAAATTACTCACTGACTTGTATGTTTGTATAACATTGTGGCACCAATTTATATTTGAAGATAAAATTCATTTCTAGCATGACATTGCTAGGTATGATTAGAAGAGATTTAGAATGGCACTGACAAGATGGCATTTGCTTCAATAAATTCTCTTTAAAAATATGAGTAGCAGCGTTTTGCAGGAGCCTCCATGTTTCACAGAATGTGAGACTATCATGTTAAAATTAAAATGCATATGCCTTGGTCAAATAGTTTTATCTGATGGATTTGTTTTCCTCTTTGATCCTCTACTGTAGAGAAAAATTTGGCCTCTGCTCTCTGTGCAAACTCAGTAAGTTTGTTTGCATTTAACAGTACTGTATAAATATTATAGGTTTTTTTTTCTTTTTCGAGAATTTGATTTTTCATACGAAACATTGTTTTATTAAATTTGAATATTTTATTATTAAAAAAATTAAATGTGTTTTTAATTGTATATATGGATGCAACAGTTTGCAATGTAAAGAAAGTTAACCATTCAAACTTGTGGTTTTAATAAATTTATGTTAAATTATGTTTCTAATAATAAAAAATAGATTATGAGGAAATTTTAAAAGAAAATATTTGGCAAAAACCTCCAAAATATATAATAGATAGACTAGAGCTATGCTCCTATTAACTTTGAATCTATTAACATCTCAAGAAGTGGGAGGGTTTCAGATTCTCTCTATTGCTAGGGTTTCTGAACTAGTCAGTTTACATCATGTTAGACGCAGGGGGGGCTCTAAGGCCCCCTCCTTTCGGGACGTTGTTACGGAAAAGAGTAAGGATCCCGAAACTTTGTTCTTCACAAGGCTCACCACTTACAATGCCTTCCACTTCTCCAGGAAATCCAAAGTTGTAGGACTGAGCAAAAAAGCCAATGGAAACACATCAAAGGAAGCCTCAACTTCGCAGGAAGGAGTGAAGGCTAGAACCAACCATGCTAACACAGAAGACACCCAAAGGCCACAAAAAAACAAACAATCACTACAAACCCAAAGCAAAAATGATTCTTGTGCTAGAGATTCAGGATTCGGATGTTGCGGCATATAGGGACTTCATGCAGGAGAATGTCGTCATCTGCAAGTTCATGGGGATACGACCTATGGAAAAAGTGTTGGACTGGTGGATACAAAACAAATGGCGCCCTAAAGGACAGATTCAGTTGTAGTTAGGATCTAAATGATTCTTTACTATTATATTTGACCTCCTGGAAGGCAGGGACCACATCTTCAAAGGAGGCCCATATTTCTTCAATTCTGTTGGTCTTTACATGTGGTACTGGAAGGAAAATTTCACTCCTGAAAAGGAGGACTTCACCAGAGTCCCTATTTGGGTAAGGCTCTACTCTCTACCCATGGACTATTGATCACCATCAGTTTTAAAAGGAATAGGAGACGAGTTGGGGGAATATATTAAAATGTCAAAGGGTACTAGAAATAGTTACTATGTCTCTTACGCAAGAATCTATGTTTACATGGATGTTTCATGGGAATTACTGGAGGCAATCAAGTTAGTCTTTAGGGATGAAGCTTGGCTCCAGAATATTGACTATGAACATATAAACTTTTGCTGCAGGAAATGCCATGAGCACGAGCACTTATTTAAAGACTGCACCCAGAAGAAAGCGCAAAAAAACAACACTCAAGCACAAAAAAAGTGAGACGAACATATCTACACTAAATTGAGGCCCAAAAATAGGCATAACAGGAAGACTCAAAGCAAACAAGGACTGCAACATGCAGCCACAAAAAAACAAGTTTGAAGCCTTATAGGACAAGCAAGAGGAACTAATCTCAAGTGAGAATACAGAGGAAACAAACATAGGAACAATCCAAAAATCAACGGTTCAAAACAAATTTCAAGGGCATAACCGCGAGCACTACGAAGCAGAGGAGGACCAAACTCTAGAAGACGTTGAAATGGAATTGGTGATGTGAGAAAGCTTAGCTGACGATCATGCCATAGAAGAAGCCCTCGAAGGTGTAGACCTCAACTCAATAGCAGAGGAATGGGAAAAAGGAGCCTTATCCACCATACTTGAGGAACACATTCAAAAAATAGAAGGAGCTTATCTATTACAAGAGGAAAGAAAACAAGGTAGGATCAGAAAGCCCCTTGAGGACTTGGCTCTTAAAGGAATCCTAACAAACATCATGGTAGACAAGTATAATCCTAAAGGTCCTAGCCGGGAAAGAGGAAGGAAAACCATAGGCCAGCTCGTCTAGGAGCTAAGAGCAAGATTACTCAATGAGGGCAAGGTAAGAGCTCTCACTCTAACCCCCCATATTTATCAATGAATTTCATATCTTGGAACATTAGAGGTCTAAACAACTTGGGGAAAATAAGAATCCTAAAACACAAACTCATAATAGAAAAACTAGACATTGTACTCCTCCATGAGACCAAGTTGGCCATGGAAAATCTATAGACTCTACAAAAGCACTGTTTTAAGAACTAGAGCTACCTTGCCAACGCATCTCTTGGTTTTGCTGGCGAGAAACTGATTCTCTGGAAGAGCTCCCTCTATGAGTTAACTTCCTTTGTTGCAACTCAAAGTTCCATCACATTGGTCCTAAGCATCATAATTACCACTAATACCATATGTGTAGCCAATATCTATTCACCCCACAATGTGGATGAGAGGATACAAATGTTAACCATGGTCATGAGAATCCTTGGCACCATACCCTATCCCTACAAAATCATAGGAGGATACTTTAACATGGTCCTTAATTTGTCTAAAAAGAAAGGAGGGATTTGCAGGCTGCATGGAGATTCAGAAAATTTTCCAAGAAACAATTGATAAAATGGGACTGATTGACATTCTGACTATGAATGGAATTTACACTTGGAACAATAGAAGAGGTGGGGAAAGATAGATTGCCTCTAGACTTGATCATTTTCTACCTTCAGAAGCCATCTATCTAACCTCCTGGGAAGCTAAAGGTCGTATTCTTTCACAAATAGGCTATGACCATTAGCCAATCGCTCTAAGGGTGTACATCACCTCTACCCCCAAAAACATGCCATGCTTCTTTGAGAATTTTTGGCTTGAGCACCTAGAATTATTTGGAAACATGAAGAATTGGTGGGAGGGCTCTCCACCTCAATCCAACACCATAATGTACAAATTCCACCAAAAAATAAGGCAAATAAAAAATAAAATAAAAAACTAGAACAAAGAAGTCTTTGGAAATATTTTCAAAGATAAGAAGGTGTTGGAAAAAATCATGGAATAAATTCAACAACGCATCGTCCATTATGGCCTTATAGATAAAATGAAAGACGAGTACAGGAGCCTCCACAAGAAATGGGATGACAAATCTCAACAGGAGGAGAAACTCTAGTTGCAGAAGTCTTGAATATGTTGGCTCAAGTGTGGAGAATGTAACTCCTCGTTTTTCCATTGCTCTATTAATCAGCACATGAAAAACAACAAAATCATTCGTCTTAAATCTAGAAATGGGCCTATTTTTCACACCCATGAGGACATATCGACCGAGATAAAGGATTGATATAGTAATCTGTTAGTGTAGCCTCAGGTGGAAAGATCCCAAGCCATCAAGAAAATCACCAATAATATCCCCTCCATCCTTAATCAGAACCACAACAAAATTCTCCTTCGGGAGGTCTCCATGCAGAAAGTGGATGAGGGAGTAGCCTCCATGCCCACGAAAAAGCTCCTAGGCCTAATGGTTTCACCATTTATTTTTTCAAAATCTTTTTCCCTTTCATAAAATATGAAGTGCATGGAGGATTCAAGGATCAACAAAACCATTATGAAGTCACTCAATGCCACCTTCCTCACTCTCATTTCAAAGGAACAAGGAGTTGACTCTCCGGATTGCTTCTCACCGATCGCCCTTTGCAGTTTTATATACAAAATCATCTCCAATGTTTTGTCAGAAAAATCAAAATTGTTCTCCCCCTCCTCATCTCTTCCAATCAAGCAAGGTATGTCGAGGGAAGACAGATTCTGGACAACATTATCTTATCGCATGAAATGATTCCCTCTCTCATAACCCAAAAGAAGCCTGACATGATGATGCAATTGGATATGTCGAAATCCTTTGACAAACTTAGCTGGAAATATGTACGGGAAGTCTTAACTGCTTTTGGTTTCCATCGGGACTACATAAACTGGATTGTGGCTCTAGTCTCAAGAGCCTTATTTTCTATCATGGTTAATGGCTCTCCCTCCAAGCATTTCTGCCCCTCCAGAGGCATCAGACAGAGAGACCCTCTATCCCCCTTCCTCTTTGTCATTATGGTGGAAGGACTAAGCCGAACCCTGAAGACTACCAACCTCAGTGACACGCTCACTGGCCTCAAGATCCATAACCCCACCCCCTCTTCAACCCGTCAACAATTCATGGATGACACCCTCTCTATGTGACTCCCCATGGTTAATGAATTTGTTTCCTTCAAACATATTCTCAACTATTTTTTGGATGCCTCTAGTACCTCCATCAACCTTGAGAAATCCAAAATCTTCTTCTTCAATACCCCCTTGCCATCCAAAGAAACATCACCATAATTCTTTACTTTCAAAGGTACTCTATCCCCTCTAAATAACTGGGAGTTCCTCTCACTGATAAATCCTACAAGAAATCCAATTGGGAGGACATCCTCAATAGGTTTCAAAAAAGTCTCTCCAATTGGACCTGTCACTCCCTTAATCTAGCGTGCAGACTGGTCCTTGTAAAATCAATCCTGCAAGCCATGCCCTTCTATCTTTTCTCAGCTCTGGCCACCCCTAAGTCGGTGAACAATGCCATCAGAAACATTCAAGAAAATTTCTTATGGAGAGGCTCAGAGATCAAGAAAAAATGAGCTCTTGTAGCTTGGGATCACATTTGCAAGCCCAAAAATGTTAGTGGGCTAGGTCTAAGAGACCTAGATATTTTAGGAAAATCATTGGGGGCTAAAGCTTGGTGGAGGTAGATGGACAACCCACTCACACCTTGGGGTCCTATTTTGAAGGAGAAATATGAACCTAACTATGCAAATTGAGATCTCATTAGGCTTACAGGAAACATCAAGGGCTCTTCTATTTGGAATCAAGGATGGAGAAATAAAGAAATCATCCAAAATCATAGCTTCCAGGAGATCTGCAATGGGGAAAATCAATTTTTTGGGAAGATGCATAGCAACAATTACCAGTCTTAGGAAGGGAGTAGTTTGCCTCGCTTCAAATGGTTATGAAAGTGAGAGGTAAAACTCAGGTGGCTCACTATTGGAAACCTAGCACTAAGAATGAAATATCGAGAGATTGGATGGACATCAAAGACTGGGAACATCTGCCTAGTGATCTCAATTGGGACACCTTTGCCTGAACCATTCAGGAAAGGTAGATTCATATCGACATGGGGGAGGTTAAGCTTCATTGGGGAAAAATATTAGCTGGGCTCTTTAATCTCAAAGAGGCGTATAGCTATATAGCCAATCATGATATACTTCAACAACATCAAAAATGGAAAATATTATCGGAGAGACAACTATGGCAAAAAATCACTCTATTTCTTTGGTTGACTATGCAAGTAAAAATTCTCAAATGGGATAATTTTTGGAGAAGAGGATTCACAAGTCCCTTGATATGCCCTCTCTGCGAGTCGAACGAGGAAACCATTAACCACCTTTTGAACACATGTAACTTCACCAACAGGTTATAGAAGTGGGTAGTTGAAGTTTTCAGAACCTCAGACAGGGACAGGGACGCCATTCTTAGCACTCTGGAGAATTGGTGAACATTAATTCCCCCCCATCCTATGGTTGATAGAGCATGGAACATTATACCCAGTACCATGTTTTAGACTGTATGGAAAGAGCATAACGTCAGAGATTTTATGAATGGAAAATATCTAGAGGAAATCCTCTTTACCTCAACTAATCAGGTAGTCCGCGAAGCTATGGCCATCTCCAAAATTCCAATTTTTAATGGTCCCCCTCGTCCCGATGATCACTGAATTATTCTCCTCCTTGACTTACACCATCCTCCCCCTAAAAAATATAACCCAATGAATGTGAACCCTAAAGATCCTAGTCACTGGCTCGCCCCCCAAAATTATTTGGTGAAGATGAATTATGATGGGGTTGCAAAAGGTAACCACAGGATTGCAAAAGGTAATTTGTGGGGATTTTAGAAATTTGGCTGGGGATATCTTATGGGTCTACATGGGTAGCCTTGGCACTACCACTAGCAACACAACTAAGCTTCAGGTGTTAAAGCATGGCCTGTCCATTTCTAAAACTCAAGGCTTTTGGCCGCAGATCATAGAAGGTGACTCAACTTTGGCTACCTTGGCAGGTTGTAAGCTCCAACAAGGTGTTGTCGTCACCAAGGTCATAGACAACTGGTGATTGATCAAAACACTCCATCGAATTAACCAGCACGCCAAAGCACTTAATGGGATCCACTTCCAAGTCATGAGACGGAAGGCTAACATCATGGCTTACATGTTAACTAATGAAGGGATAGGTGGAAGCATGAGGTTTTTCTCCTTTGCATGGAAGGACCTAGAGGAAGGTCCTCTCCATTAAGAGTGTGAGATTATAAATGAAAACGACAACAAGGTACAAGACAATATTAGTTCTAGGGGGATAGTTAGATTCTTAGACCTCATTGGCACAATTCCCCTAGGTTGATATTATGAATTCCAATATGAGCATCAATTCTAGTCATCCACATGAGGGAATGAAAATCCCGATTGTATTTTTTCTTTCAAACTTTCGCCTCCTTGACCCATCACCCAGTTATATCCCTTGACCTCACACGAATTCTATGTACATTTTTCTGGCCGTAATCAATGGCACATTCAATGCCGCCTCTCTCCCCTTACTCTCGGTAGCACGCCCCTCCTATGAAAATCTCAGCCCACTAACTCCTCTTCATCATTCTCACTGCCTGATTGCCCAGCCCTGTTTCCCTCCCTTTCACCTCTTCCACTCTGAAGTTTTCCTCAAACTCCCACACCCTCATCATGGCTCTTCATTGTGGCTAGGCACCTACACCACGCTGTGGAAGAGGTCACACCAATGAAAGATGGAATCACCCTGGTATGTAGCCTTCAATGCGATTAGAAGCATCAGCATGGAGAGTCGCAGTCAATGTCAATGTTTTAGTAGCACCGAAAACCCAACTACATATCCATAATCTGGAGCTCTAGGCTTGAAATATCAGACATCGTGTTACCACATAAGAGGTTGATGATCAATTTAAATGTATCCTGGACCCTGGCCTCATTAGGGCCAGGAAGAGCTTGTATAGCCAGACCATTGAGCTCTCTTGGCATCTCCAAAAAATGCTCGGCCTTGCTTTGTAGAAGCAAAGCCAAAATACCAAGACTCTGGAGGCCAAGATTGACATGTTGAATGAAAATTTCACAGTGTATGTGGAATCTGTTCATCATCGTCACTTTGTAATGAAGGATTCACCTCACTATGCATTGCTAAAGCATCGCATTATCAACATGCAGTCCACCGGAGGTGGTTAACCGAACATTAAAAGAGAGACAAGTGGCACTTCCACTAGCCACTAGGCCGCCAAAGACGTCCCTGCTGGCAACACCCTTGAAAAGCCGCTCAGGTTGGAAGAGGACCCCTCAAACAACTAAGTATGGTGAATTTTTCTTACTTCCTGTTTTGGGCACTTTGTGTTTTGTCTATTTCAGTAATTAGTCCTCTTTGGGACTCTCACTATAATAATATCATAAGTAAAAGTCGATATAATAATTGAGTTGGAAGTTTATGGTGAGGCTGAGAATTCTGCAAGTAGTCAAGCTAAAAATCCTCTGAAGGAAACCAGTCTCTATCCGACGACTCAACTCGGATGGAAGGGCAATTTTTGTATATTTTGTAAGAAGAGAAAGAAAAATCTATGCACTTTTTATACTAGTTGTAAGCTCATGACACACAACTTCGATTGTAATTACCACGTTTTAATATAATAGAACTTCTCTTACTTACAAAAAAAAGTATAATATATAGACTAAGCTTTAAAAAAAAAAACAAATAGCCAACAAAAATGGCACCATCTTTAGATTGGCTCACTACTTTGCTTTCTTTCAAAAATATTTAAGAACCCACAGTTAGAATAGAATGTCATTGTCTTCCCATTGTCTTTCTTTCTTTCTTGGAATATTTCAAAATTAGATATATACACGCTAATCCAAAAATTGACACCACAGTTGTCCAAACATTCAGTGGAAAAACAATTTTATTCTCAAAATTTATGCAGTGCCGAATATAATGCAACAATTCATCAAATACAATGACACCTGGAAAGTAACTCATTTTCTGTTTAAATGAGCCTACACAACACAATACAATTCATTTTTATTAAAGTGCCAAACTCAACACATTATTTTTGTTATCCAATTGATTCACACACCCGAATTGTGTGCAACAATCAAACCAACGTTGCATCAAACACATATAACTCTGGCAATGCAGAATTCTAAACCTTCGAGACTCGACCTTGGTTTCTTCTTTCAAGACCAATTATAAGTAGTCCCGCCCATATTCTACTTCTGTAAAAATCTACAAATCACAGTCATTATCAACTAGTCATGAAAATGAAGTAACATGCTCTGGTAATTAATTGGAATTTGATTTGCAAAAATATAGATTCTGCCAACAAAATATATACACAATCATTGGAAAATCACAAATTTCATTTTGCAGGCCATATCAAGTGAATGAAATATAGAAACTGTGTTATAGTTCGTATTCCTACCATAAGAGAGAGAAGGAACATTACCATTGGTTGTTAACTAGATTTTACATTGTTACCCAAGGTATCTGTCCCTTCCCGAGATTTCCTATTCGCATATTTTGCAAGTGCATGGTAGAAGGCCAAATCACCATCCCTTACTTATGCTTTTGCAACAGTGGTTACCACTCATGAATTGACAACTAGCCCATGAGCTTTAGCCCAAGGATGTAAGAACAACTATGCTCTTCATTATCATATTACTTGTGGCATAGAAATAACAACTCAAAAATCGAAGAGAAAAATATGGCGCAAAAATAACAACTCAAAAATAGACAACAAACATGTGTACCAAAATTCTAAGCCTCTAGAAGGAAATGATGTGTCCACCAAACATGAGGACATTTAATGTTAACAAGACTGTTTAGTAGCAAGAATAGTGAAGGAAATAACAAAACCTTAGATTTATCAATAAAACAAGCTTTGGCTAAGCACTAATCAACCACAATGTAGGGGTTGTACACTGCAGTTTGAAACAACGAGAAATTTCCGAAACATGATATGAATATAGTGATTGTTATTCATGTTACTTCTCAAACTAGCAGTGGTCCTAGGAGGGGCTTCTATATCGAAACTACCAGGTCAAGTGACAACAATGGAGCAATAGGCCACTATCACCTCAGCTAAAGCTCCCCACTCTTTACATACTTTCACTGATAGGAGGAGTCTCGATATGAGAAGAATCACTTGGAAAGATAAATCAATGATATGATGTATAGTGATTCGAAAGCATATGCACAAGAGAGGCTCAAATGATGAGATTACTTGTTTCAGAAGTAAGATGTATAGCTCTCTCAAAAGGGCTAAGAGTATTCCTAAGTCTAGGTTTGAGAAGTATGTTTTGATGAGGGGTGCCTTAAACCAAAGAATCCTAGAAGAATAGGGTTTCTAAGAAATCCTTGTGAAGTTGGAGTTACAAAGTTGCAGGATCACAAAGAAGCCCTAGTGGGCCCAAACAAGGTTAGGGATTTGGGGTTGAACAAAAAACTAATGGACTTGATCAAGTTACGGATGATAAGAGGGTCAAAGGAATTAGATTTCTCTTGAAATTTGAAGGAAATCATCCTAATGAAGGTACTAATCCAAGGAATCCTAGGAAGAAAAATGGTCTTTGAGCTAGAACTTGCAACATCTAAGATTCCACCATCATATTAACCTCAAATATGGAGGACCTCTTAAGAAGACCCCAATGCAGTTCTTGACCGTTTTTCAAGGATTTTTGATTTCTAGAAACAATTTTGTTTGATGCCCTAGGAAGCCTACTAGGGTTAGGCCTTAGAAAAGGAGAAGCGGTGATAAGAGTTTTCTTTTGATGATACCCTAGGACTACACCAGTGCCTAGCCTATTAGGAGAATGGATTCTAATGAGATCAATGTTTATATAGGATTAACACAACCAAGGAGTGTTCTAGTAACTTCATATTGCTCTTGAAGTTGCAACTAGGTCACTAGTAGAATTTACACTTCTTATTCCTGCAATAAATGACTTATCAAGGAAAATCATGAATATTCGTGTACCCCTAGGAGAACAATTCACCATACTTGACAATAATCATATGAAAAATCCCTCACAAAGTTAAGATTAGCAAATTCGCATTAGCATCAGGGAAGCTTCACCAACTTCATGAATGAAAATATTTCATAGACCATCACATGAGACAAAGTACAAGATAAAACATGAAAAATAGTACTCAGAAGTATAGAAAAATTATTACAGCCATCAAAGTGTAAGAAAATCAAAGCTCCAAGACAAGAATTAAGCTCTCCCAAGCATCAAAATGCATTAATAATCCAATTCGTCCATCAACGAGGCTAAAAACATTTCCAGAAGAAACAATGATTCAAATCCCAGTGATGACCAAATGAAATGATCATCACATCAATATATATCCTCCCTAAAGGGTTAGATTTCCCTAATTATGCCTAATAATGCCCGACTAATAAAATAATGTGCAAAAATAACATCCCTTGGTGACAAGCCCACCAAGATAGCTCCATAATACAACAATAAGCCTCCCAAGAGGGAAAAATAATAGATACAATGGATTGAAGGGCCATTGAAGAGGCATAATGGATTCAAATGTGTGTCAAGATGGATAAATGAGTTTGAAACATAGTAATGAAGGGGTTGGCCCCTTAATAGCCAAGAAAATAGCTTATGGTGTCCCCAAGTGGTTGTGGGGGCACAAAACATCCTCATCAGTCTCCAAATAGATCGAAAAAACCTATATCCCATCTGTAAGGGCTAGAAGAATGGTGCAATCTATCTCATTGTCTCCCACGACGAGACACATCCTCATCTAGGCCCTAGATCAGTTGTCATGTATGGTGCAAGAGAGGAGCCGACGGTTCAAGGTGGTCCAGGTGCATCATCATCATAAAAAATGTGAAACACGAACAAGCAATAGGTGTAACCGAAGGATCCCATGAAGTGGAAATGTTCTCTCATCTATGGTGGAGACCCATGGCACTCAAAACTCACCCTACAAATCCTAATATGACCCTCTGTAGATCTTGGACCCCGTATAGGGAAACAAAACCCAAGATGAAGACCCAACTACAATCTTGTATAAGATCTAATGCGTCCCCTCACCTTCCAATGCAAAAGATTGTTAGTGCAATTAAGTAAATGAGCTTACCAATCACGGAACCAAGTGGGTACTCATGGTGGGATGCCCTTCCATAATGGGCTTTAAAATGTAGAAGTGTCTCCAAGTTCAAGAGGAAGGTTAACTAAGGACCCTATAATGTGGTTGTAGCCTCTAATGGGGTGACATGTCCATAGTAAATCCATCAAATGGTAGGTGGCATGTGATATAATGGTGGAATGGAATAGGGCATGAAGGGAAGGATCCAAGACACATACCATATTACAAGGCTAGCCATAATAAGGGAAGCCCGCACTTGGGTATATGAATGTAGGAGAGAGTAATCATGGTACATGAATTACCCCGAAATTTACTTTTCCACCCTTCTTCATGTTCTTTTTTCCTTTTATTTTATTTTATTTTATATTTGCTGGAGGCTCAAGGTGATGAGACCATGATGTGTAAGATATAGCATTGGATACCCCCTTTAAGGTGGGGAAGTTCATCGCCCACCAGGGGTTGGGACAATCATGGGTTCCTTAATGATGAAATGGGTTAATATGAGGGACCCTAGGAACCAGCATGATGGCCATAATGATAGGGGTAGAGCTCATGTTTGGATTTTTCCCACATTCTAAATGTGTATGTGCCTGCCATCTTTTGTATTTTATGGTATGTTACCTGTTGAGTGTGGACAAATTATGTTTTTTCTTATTCTTTTAGCTACATCGACTTCTAAGGCATCGTTCTAGGCCTGACCCAAGGTGTGGAGAAGGGGAGGGGGAGGTTAACTTCTTGTGGACCCAATGGAAAAATGTGGACCTAGATGGGGAATAAGGTGAATGGGGTTATAATGAGTGGAGGGGGGTAATGTATGTGGTGTTGGGAAGCAGGACCACGCAACCAAAATTTTGGTTTCCCTTGTAGTGCCACCCCTAAAGATAATAGCCAATAAAGGAGATCCCACAAGACTAAGATGTAAGGCTAACCATCAAATTGGACAGAGGAGACAAGTGTACAAACCAAGTGCACTCTTTCCGTTGAACCACCCCACTAATCCAGGCTCAAAAGTGTCCATGATAAATAAACAAAAATAACCAACTACATAATGAAATTCATGCCTTCAGAGTTGGAAGGGCCACTTTCAAATAGACGATCATAATAGATGGAAAAGGGAGCATATGGCACACTCAGGTGGTGAAGATAGTGACACATCGAGCTATCTGGTGGTTGCAATGGGCTATTGGCTTCCGATTGAGGACCACCTAGGGGAAACATTTTTTCCTACGATACCACCCACGGATTGTAGGTAACATCTAGCTCCAACTGGGACGTGATCTCTCAGAAGAGTGCACAAACATACACAAACATGGAGGTCATGAGAACACCAACAATATTTTGGGACCACAAACTTATTACCTATACATATCAAATACCAAGCTCATGGGGAAGCATGTTTTTTTTGTGTCTTATTATCACCCATACTTAATATTAGGTTATAAAATCAACAAGAAATAAAATTACTGTAAATGCAATTTTTAATCAAAATGTAGCTAATCTATCTTATTAATATGATATGATGTTAGTTC